>BEXV01000658.1:124181-143791 GCA_003118195.1 Hemicentrotus pulcherrimus
GGGGGGGGGGGCAGAGTGGGCATTGAAGGCATTGCAAATGTAATTATAGGCCAAGTCACACAGCAAAGCACAGTTTTGTCTCATCTCATTTTTTTATTCCTCTTTACAACTTATGGAGTTGTAAAGCTATGTATGTAAAGTCGTGTTATGACTATATTATCGCTATATCGTGCATACTTTGAATGTAAAATACTTGATGAAAACCAATGAAATCCTACCTGATTATACAGTGCTTCAGAATATATGCCTTGAATCGAAATACCAATTTATATTGATGTATAATGATCTGTACTACAAAGAAAATATATCTGATTGTGTGGGTCTTTGACTGTTATATACTTGTATCTTTTTATGACATTTGGTGTGTTTTTTTATAAACAAAAATTGTATTTAACCCATGTTACTTCAAGGTATTAAACGCATCTGTCATCCAAGGTAAATTAACTTGAAACACGAACTGCGTTAGGTTGATATTTCGAAAGTAGTTGCTATACTGTGTTGATATTGAGTGTCATCGCCATTTGCATACACTTCTGCACCAATATATGACGAAGACAAAATATTCAAAATATCACTTCAACCAAGCTCTTTTCATCTCTATTCTATTACGGGTCTTTGGAAGTAGACAAAGTAGACAATAAACGGTATGCTTAATGTGTATAATAGATAATGCTGCTTTGTAGCTGCACATTTTCCTCGTCGATCACGTATACATGAACTGCTGATGGGGATTTTACCAAAACAAAACAAAAATAGCCACACAAATCAGGAATAACTCTGGAAAAAGATTGGTTACACTGTGACAATCATGTTTGCGCAGATTCGACCACAATTTTGGGGGAGACTAGTGATGTGTGGTAATGTTTGGAAATTAGTGAAATTCCCCGAATGCATGATTTTTCTCGTGATTGGCACCGAGTGTGTTCATGGCACTGACTTGTCTTGGAAAAGTGTTTTCTACATCGTTGGCTTTATTGTTATAATTATGGTGTGATGTTTGATACCCTCCGGCGTTAATAAAAGTCAATTTGTTTGCTTATATAATTTTTTGTCTTGTGTACCTAAATTGATTAATTGTAGGTAAAAAGGTAGAGGCATAGCTGCCAAACGTGTGTCCTTTGGAGAGATACATCAGTCCTCTCATTTTCTGCTAATTTAAGTGTAAAAGCATGCAAAATACAGTATATTTCTAGTTTTGTCCTGAAATGGCAGGAATTTACTATGTGGATAGCGAGAGAGATCGAGAGAGTGAGGTAGAAGGGAGAGCTGGATAGAGATAGGGGAGAGAGAAACTAGGGGGAGGGGACTCGTCAGGAATATACTCGAGAAAGTGAAAGAGAAAGATGCCGGGAACGATAGAAACATGCATAAAAGGGAATGATGGGAGAGGGGACTTTCGGAGGATGATGCAAAACGATTATGATAAAATAGAAAGGAAGAGAGAGATAGAGAGAGGCGTGGAGAGGGAGATAGAGGGTAGATAACAAAAAGAAAGGAAAAGTAACCGACCTGTACCATAATTAAATCCATCCGGATTTTCCGGTAGTTGTTGATACTGGTGTCGAAATATCCGGAACACATTTTGTGATTGAGTCTGAAAACTTTAATTTGTTCTTCAGCAATCCAATTTGGAAAGTAAAAGGCTCAAGAAAATCAATATAGAATGCAGCGTTTCGATTGTGTCTTGCAAAATGAAATGTTGGGGTTGTAACGTGCAACTTTAGTCGGAAAAAGAAAATGATACAAGCCATTTTGTTTAAAGACGGCCTTGCTCTCGGAACATCACAGCCTGGTTAGCTCAGTCGGTAGAGCATGGGACTCTTAATCCCAGGGTCGTGGGTTCGAGCCCCACATTGGGCGAACTCCTTTTTATTTCTTCCATCAATTTCCAGAGACTATATATCAAAGCCCAAATTGGTATGAAACGTGACCCTCAGATGACCACAAAATGTTAAAATGTTGCCAAATTGAATCAGTATAAAATATTTGTATTCAGTCATAAATTTGGGCCTAACACGTTTCTAATTATTCCAACTTAAAATACCCTTCTTCTTAATATGTGCAGATTGCAACGATGAAAAGTACTCTTGCAACATAATCAGAAGAAAAAGAAAAGCACGCTACATCTTTACATTGACTGGAACTTATTTATCTGGAAAGCAATAGGTTTCATGTAGACATGTGAGCATTCTTATAATGGGTTCGAGAGATTACAATCTAATTCAGAAAAATGTTAACAGTGTCCACCGCATGTTCCCGACTAAATAGACAATTTGATAGAGACCCCCTCCCATCCCCAACTTTATAGATGACAAAATAGGACAAGACAATTGTCAATTCAAATACAAATTTGTTGATTAGAATCCAAACATGGTTGTCGGATTATTCTCATTTTTAAACAAAATATATACTTATGTTTGTCTTCATGAAATTGCGAAAAGGGGTGTAACTATGGTATACATACTGGTATACATACTAGTTTCATGGTTTGCGGTATGATGAAACAAGTAAAATATATAAAGAGATCTAAAATGGGTCAAGGGCGAAAGAAAATATGCAGACATCTTGTTCTGATTCGATTTGGCTGGTAGATTAACTGTCATCAGAGCCCGGTTAGCTCAGTCGGTAGAGCATGGGACTCTTAATCCCAGGGTCGTGGGTTCGAGCCCCACATTGGGCGAACTCCTTTTTTTCCTTCTCCAATGCCCGAATTCTAGCGTGCATATCAAAGCCCAAATTGGTATGAAACGTAACCCTCAGATGACCACATATTATGTTTAAATGTGGAGAATATTTCTTACTTTATTGTATTTGTTGGCCTTTAGATAGAGAACATTTACATGATCAAGTTGCATCGTTGCCGAAATGCATAAAATAACATGATGTCATAAACATGTTTATAATATTTCATTTTGAAATCCCCTTCTTCCTATGCACAGATTACAACGATTAAAATTAACCTCGCAACATATCAGCATTTAAAAAAAAAAAAAAAATGCCACATCTTTACATTGACTGTAACTTATTTATCTGAAAGGAAATAGGTTTCATGAAGGTATCATTCTCATTATGGATTCTGTTGATTACAATCATTTTTAGAAAAACGGTGTTCAGTTTCCTCATGTTCCCGACTCTAGTCTATACAATTTAATAGAGACGCCCTCCCCACCCCCAACATTGTAGATGACAAAATAGGCCAATAAAATTTTCAATTCAAATACAATTTTTTTTTTATTAGAATCCAAACATGGTTGTTCGATGATTCTCATTTTTAAACAAAGGATATACTTATGTTTGTCTTCATGAAATTGCGAAAAGGGGTGAAAGTATAATTATTGTACATACTAATTTCATGGTTCGCGGTGTCCTTTCTGGGCAACTATGTGAACCAAGTAAAATAAAGAGATAAAAAAGGTCGAGGGCAAACAAAATATATAGACATCTTGTTCTGATTCGAGTTGGCTTGGTAGATAATTTCATCACAGCCCGGTTAGCTCAGTCGGTAGAGCATGGGACTCTTAATCCCAGGGTCGTGGGTTCGAGCCCCACATTGGGCGAACTCCTTTTTTTTCCTTCTCCAATGCCCGAATTCTATTATGCATTATCAAAGCCCAAATTGGTATGAAACGTGACCCTCAGATAAACACATAATTATGTTTAAATGCAATGTTGCAAAAATTAATAAGTATAACACATCAATATATGTCATAAACACGTTTCTCATATTCCAATTTGAAATCCCCCTTTTCTTGTGCCCAGATTGCAACGATGAAAAGAACTCTTACAACGATTCAGAAGAAAAAGAAAAGCAGATGCCACATCTAAATATTAGTTGTGCCTAATCATTTTTTTCTCTCTGGAAAGCAATAGGTTTCATGAAGACAGACATGTGGACTTTGGTATTACAATCATTTTGTTTTCAAATAGAAAAACGATGTATAGTTTCCTCATGTTCCAGACTCTAGTCTAGATAATCTAATAGAGACCCCCTCTCCACCCCACCTTTGTAGAGGACAAATTAGACCAAGTCAAATGTAAATTTCGAATTAAATTACAGATGTATTGATTAGAATCCGAACAAGATTGTAGGATCATTCTCATTTTTAAACCAAGGATAAATTTGTGTCTTCACGAATTTGCGAAAAGGCGTAAAACTATGGTTCATATATTCATGGTTAGCGATGTCCCTTCTGGACCATCATATGAAACAAGTAAAATATATAAAAAGAGACCTAAAATGGGTCAAGTGCAAAAGAAAATATGCAGACATCTTGTTCTGAATCGAGTTGGCTGGTAGATAAACTGTCATCACAGCCCGGTTAGCTCAGTCGGTAGAGCATGGGACTCTTAATCCCAGGGTCGTGGGTTCGAGCCCCACATTGGGCGAACTCCTTTTTATTTCTTCACCAATTTCCAAAGACTAGTGTACACATATTATCAGAGCCCAATTTGGTATGAAACGTGACCCTCAGATGACCACATAATTATGTTTAAATGTGGAGAATATTTCTTTACTTTATTGTGTTTTTTCGCCTTTAGATAGAAAACATTTAATGTGATTCATTTTTGCAACGATGCATAACTACATGATCAAGTTATGCATCGTTGCCAAAATGAATAAGATAACACATTATTATGTCATGAACATGTTTCTAGTATTTCATTTTGAAATACCCTTCTTTACATGCACAGATTACAACGATTGAAATTGATATTGCAACATTATCAAAAGAAAAAACAAAGCATGCCACATCTTTAAATTTTGAAATACCCCTTTTCTTAATATGTGCAGATTTCACCGATGAAAAGTGCTCTAACATATCAGAAGAAAAAGAAAGTATGCTACGTCTTCGCATTGACTGTAACTTGTTTTATCTGGAAAGCGATAGGTTTCATGTAGACATGAGAAAAATAATAATGGATTCGAGAGATTACACTCAAATTTAGAAAAAGGTTAACAGTGTCCAGTCATGTTCCCAACTCTAGTTCAGACAATTTAATAGAGACCCTCTCCCCATCCCCAACTTTATAGATGACAAAATATAGGACAAAACAATTGTCAATTCAAATACAGAGGTGTTCATTACAATCCAAACATGGTTGTCGGATTATTATCATTTTTAAACAAAGGATATAATAATGTTTGTCTTCATGAATTTGCGAAAAGGGGTGAAATTATGGAATATTTCATACTGGTATAAATACTAGTTTCATGGTTCGCGGTGTTCTTTCTGGACCATTATTAAACAAGTGAAATATATAAAGAGATCTAAAAATGGGTCAAATCTTGTTCTGATTCGAGTTGGCTGGGTGGATAATCATCACAGCCCGGTTAGCTCAGTCGGTAGAGCATGGGACTCTTAATCCCAGGGTCGTGGGTTCGAGCCCCACATTGGGCGAACTCCTCTTTTTCCTTCTCCAATACCCGAATTCTGGTGTGCATATCAAAGCCCAAATTGGTATAAAACGTGACTCTCAGATGACCACATAATTATGTTTAAATGTAATGTTGCCAAAAATGAATAAGATTGAACGCATTAAATATGTTATAAACACGTTTCTAATATTCTATTTTGAAATCCTTTTTTTCTTATTCACAGCTTGCAACGATGAAAAAAACTCTTACTCTTACATTTTTTTCTGTAAAGCAATAGGTTTCATGAAGACAGACATGTGGACTTTGGTATTACAATCATTTTGTTTTCAAATAGAAAAACGATGTATAGTTTCCTCATGTTCCAGACTCTAGTCTAGATAATCTAATAGAGACCCCCTCTCCACCCCACCTTTGTAGAGGACAAATTAGACCAAGTCAAATGTAAATTTCGAATTAAATTACAGATGTATTGATTAGAATCCGAACAAGATTGTAGGATCATTCTCATTTTTAAACCAAGGATAAATTTGTGTCTTCACGAATTTGCGAAAAGGCGTAAAACTATGGTTCATATATTCATGGTTAGCGATGTCCCTTCTGGACCATCATATGAAACAAGTAAAATATATAAAAAGAGACCTAAAATGGGTCAAGTGCAAAAGAAAATATGCAGACATCTTGTTCTGAATCGAGTTGGCTGGTAGATAAACTGTCATCACAGCCCGGTTAGCTCAGTCGGTAGAGCATGGGACTCTTAATCCCAGGGTCGTGGGTTCGAGCCCCACATTGGGCGAACTCCTTTTTATTTCTTCACCAATTTCCAAAGACTAGTGTACACATATTATCAGAGCTCAATTTGGTAAGAAACGTGACCCTCAGATCAGACCACATATGTTTAAATGTGGAGAATATTTCTTTACTTTATTGTGTTTTTTTCGCCTTTAGATAGAAAACATTTAATGTTATTCATTTTGGCAACGATGCATAACTACATGATCAAGTTATGCATCGTTGCCAAAATGAATAAGATAACACATTATTATGTCATGAACATGTTTCTAGTATTTCATTTTGAAATCCCCTTCTTTCCATGCACAGATTACAACGATTGAAATTGATATTGCAACATTATCAAAAGAAAAAACAAAGCATGCCACATCTTTAAATTTTGAAATACCCCTTTTCTTAATATGTGCAGATTTCACCGATGAAAAGTGCTCTAACATATCAGAAGAAAAAGAAAAGCATGCTACGTCTTTGCATTGACTGTAACTTATTTTATCTGGAAAGCGATAGGTTTCATGTAGACATGAGCATTCTTATAATGGATTCGAGAGATTACACTCAAATTTAGAAAAAGGTTAACAGTGTCCAGTCATGTTCCCGACTCTAGTTCAGACAATTTAATAGAGACCCTCTCCCCATCCCCAACTTTATAGATGACAAAATATAGGACAAAACAATTGTCAATTCAAATACAGAGGTGTTCATTACAATCCAAACATGGTTGTCGGATTATTCTCATTTTTAAACAAAGGATATAATAATGTTTGTCTTCATGAATTTGTGAAAAGGGATGAAATTATGGTATATTACATACTGGTATACATACCAGTTTCATGGTTCGCGGTGTCCTTTCTGGACCATTATTAAACAAGTAAAATATATAAAGAGATCTAAAAATGGGTCAAATCTTGTTCTGATTCGAGTTGACTGGTAGATAAGCTGTCATCACAGCCCGGTTAGCTCAGTCGGTAGAGCATGGGACTCTTAATCCCAGGGTCGTGGGTTCGAGCCCCACATTGGGCGAACTCCTCTTTTTCCTTCTCCAATACCCAAAGACTAGTGTGCATATATTATCAGAGCCCAATATGGTATGACAAAGTGACCCTCAGATGACCATAAGTTTAAAAATGTTGCCAAAATGAATAATTATAACACATTATGTCATAAAGAGAAATGTACGAGGAGGGCTTCGTCCAACGTTTGGATGAACTGTAGCCTGATAGATCGATAGATAGATGCCATAAACACGTTTCTAATATTTCTATTTTAAATTCTCTTTCTTCTTGTGCGGCACAGATTGCACTGATGAAAAGTTCTCTTGCAGCATATCAGAAGAAGAAAAAAAGCATGCCACATCTTGAAACTGACCGTAACTTGTGTATTTCAAAAGCGATAGGTTTCATGAAGACATGAGTGCATTCTTATAATGGATTCTAACAATCATAAAATAAAAAAAAATAAAAAAACGGTGTACAGTTTCTCCATGTTCCCGACTCTAGTCTAAACAATTTTAGAGAGGCCTCCACCCACCCACTTTGTAGATTACAAAATAGAGCAATTCAAATTTAAATACAAATTTATTGATTAGAATAAAAAAAATATTCTTATCTTTTGATAAAGGATAAATATTTGTCTAAAAAAGGCTGAAACGAGTAATCTAAAGAGACCAAAAAATGGGTCGAGGGCGGAAGAAATATGGAGACATTTGTTTTCTATTAGTGTGCATATCAAAGCCCAAATTGGTATGAAACCTGAGGCTCAGATAACTTTAATGTAGATATCACAGCCCGGTTAGCTCAGTCGGTAGAGCATGGGACTCTTAATCCCAGGGTCGTGGGTTCGAGCCCCACATTGGGCGAACTCTTCTTTTTCCTTCTCCAATACCCGAATTCTAGTGTGCATATTATTATCAAAGCCCGCATTGGTATGACAACGTGACCTTCAGATGAACACATAATTTATGTTCACATGCAATATAGCCAAATTAATAAGTATAACACATTATGTCATGAACCCGTTTCTAATATTCTAATTTGAAATTCCCTTTTTCTTATGTGCAAATTGCATCGATGAAAAGTATACTTGCAACATTTCAGAAGAAAAAGAAAAACTTGCCACATTTTGTCATTGGCTGTAAATTAGTATAGGTGTCAGTAAGATATGCGAGCATTAATGGGTTCCAGTGATTACAATAGAAAAATCAATGAATAGAAAAATGGGGTACAGTTTCCAAATGTTCCAGACTCTTATCTGAAACACCCAACCCCAACTTTGTAGATTACAAAATGGGTCAATTTCAATTCAAATACAATTTTATTGGTTGGAATCCAAACATCATTCTTATCTTTTCACAAAGCATAAATGTGTGTCTACAAAAATTTGCTAAAGGGGGTGAAACAAATAAAATTAAGAGATTTAAAATGGGTCGAGGAAAAGGAATGGCACCAAGGAAAAAGGGCACTTTCTGGAAAAAAGGGCACCTACAAAGGGAAATCTCAAAGCGATTTTTTTTAATAATAGACATTTGTATATATACCCCTACATCGTGATTACAATTATCATGGATTATTTCATTATTTTTTTCGCTTAAGCATCATTATTGCAAAAGCATCATGCTTTGCAGTTGGATTTTTAAATTGTATAAAAAAAATGTTTGCAAGCGAGCGAGGAAAAAATTTAAGATGTGTGAGGTCGCAGCGCGAAAAATTACATCTCATAAAGAGGGGAAAAAAAACCCAATCCTGATGGGGTTATAAGCACATTCTCATAACGGAAGAGTGAAAAGACCTTTGATAAGTAACATAAGTACATCATCTATAGCTTTGGGGAAAATTGCTCTTAGTCGCTTGAAATTAGCTAGTGCACGTTTAATGATGAGAGGAAAAGGGTCACTTATCAGGAAAGGAAAGGAGCACTGGTGCCAAAGTACAAAGAGTAATTATCAGAGTTGAAAATGGGGCACTTATTATACCCTCAAAAAGTGGCACTCACCAGGGCTGAAAAAAGTCAATCATGAGACTATAAATGAGCATTTGTCGGCGGAAAAGGGGCCCCATCAGATTTCGATAGGGGCGTTTATAAGATATTATTATATATTGTTAAAAGGGAAATTATCAGAGGTAAAAAGAGGCACTTATCACACCTGAAAAGGGGCACTTTAATATGTAAATGAAAAAGGGGCACTTGTAATAAAGGAAAATGTGCATTACTTAAAAGAAAATGGGCACCGATCAGATTTTAAAGGGGCATTTATCGGAGGTGAAGGGGGCACTTACAATNCCCTTTACACGAATACAAACCATCGTTTTCCATACAACTTTCTCTCTCTCTCACGCTTACGCTCATCTAACTGACCATTAACACTCACAGACTTCTGTCACCTTTCAAGAATTCAAACTTTGCTTTTTGTCACTTTCTGTTTATATGTTTATAATGTGTGTATAACTGTACCGTACATGTGTCAAAGTTTGTTTTTCTTCAAATCATTCGTGGTAGTTGTATTTTTGTAATATTGTGGAGCTAGGAGATAGCTTAAATACCAATCTTGTTGAGCTGACTTGAGGCATCCAAAATTCTTTTCTAAATGTATAAGGGTATGGTCAATAAGTTCATGATAGGCAACACAGTTATCAAGTACATTACTATTCATACCCCTTGTAAATTTGACAATTTTTAGTTGATTTGGGGTCTTTGATGAATACTTATAAATGTAAGTATTTATATGCAACATTCTCAAGCATCATAAAGTGGGACAAATCAATATATCACTTACCAGTACTTAAAAAATTACATTACTTGGTAAGGTTATGGATAATTTAGTTTTCAACTGTATAGACACATGTGGTGTAGGCCTTTTCAAGCATTTCCATTGATCTCCAATGCATTAATAATGTATAGGTAATTAAACCTTCAAATACAAAGCCTTTTACAATACCTTTTGATTGGAATACAGGGGAAACTAGTTAACCCGTTCAATACTTAATTATCTAATTCCCATAGACTTAACACAGGGACCACCAGGTTCCCGTAAGCAATGGGTTAATATGAGGACATTGGGTCTATCTGCATCAGAATTACCTTATCATACCAAGGGGGTGTTTCACAAAGAACCCAAGTCAAACTTATCTTTAAGTTCGACTTAACAATTATAGAAAGCCGTTAGCATCTTTGAAAATACTTTGTTAAAGTTATTTTTAAAGGTATCAAGTGTTGATTCAAATTATCCCTATTTTCTATTATCAAGGAGATTTTATGTTCTAGATGTGATATTTATGAAAATTTTACAATACTCAAATTTCTGCTTTTGAATATATTTCATTTTAATGCTACAAATGGCTCTCTATAGTTTTTAAGTCCAACTTAAAGTTAAGTTCTAATAAGGATCTTTGTGACACGCCCCCAGGTGTGTTTTGTCATATCAGAGCTCTTAAATACAAGTTTCCACTGTAATTCAAAATCAGTTCAGTCAGAATAATGGGAAATACAACCTTTATAGCAGACTGCTCTGAAGGAAAGCAGAAAATATGAACAAGTTTAGTTGGAAGTTTGGAAAAGAATCATATAAACAGAAGTTTTTTTGAGAGATCGTTCGTGCTGTACACACGACATTTATTTTGTTTCACTTGGCATTCTTTCATACGGTTGCTACAAGAAACTAACTATTTGATGACTGAAAATTTTCTGTAAATATGTAAATTCATTACCTGTACATGGACTTGCTTTTTTAATGAGCCTGTAAATATGTAAATACACGATTTAGATATGTTACTAAAACCTATCTTATGGAGTGTTCAATGACATAAATAATTTTTTAGTAAAAAACAAAAGAAAATGAATTCCAGAGATTATTTGTTTCATTATTTTACACTTTTGTCCTTTCTCTCTTTTAATTTAAAACGTGAATTACTAGCTCAAAACAAATATGTAGGAATTCATTTATTTGTTCTGTGGTTTTTGATGAAACATGTTTTAGAAGAAAAAAAATCACACGAGTAAAGAAAAGTAAACTATCTTCAGAATTTATGATTTCAATACTTAATCTGTGTCCATCACAAAAACAACAACTTCTTATGATCAAGAATTATTCAAATTCTTTTTGGAAAAGAAGGATAACAAATTGTTAACTAAAATAACATTTGTACAAAAAATTGTGATGGTTTAACTTTATTATCAAATGAACATTTACTTTACTTGTATTAAAGAGAAGTAGAGAACTGTTGCTGAGCTAGTGCCATGTGTGCGCTCTATACGTTTACAGTATTATTACTTTATATACTCCAACAGCTGCCCCCTTTTTCCCCATTCATCTCCAATTTCTACCGAAAAAAGCTTTCTTCACAAATTACAAACCACAAAAAATCCCAGTTCCATGACAACACGAACAAACTAAACATAAATCTCTACACCACGGTGGTGTTTCACGAAGCCTTTTTTTCAATGACAAATGACAAAAATCTGTGACAGATGTGCTGATAACCAATCAGAAGCAAGGATTTTAGTAGCTTATAACAAAAACTGTCAATTGTCACTGATGACAAGTTTTGTGCAACACCCCCCTTGGGTGATAGAGAGTTTACAAAAAGAAGTTTTAGAACTTTGAGTGAGGCAAGTCGTACCAGAATGGCACCTCAAACCCCTAATTTTAAACCAGGGACCCGTTTCAGAAGGCATTTTTTTCAGTTACTGACAAAAATCAATGACAAATTTGCTGATAACCAATCAGAAGCAAGGATTTCAGTAGCTTATAAACCGTCATTAGTCACTGATGACAAGTTTTGTGAAACGCCCCCCCCCCCCCAGATTTACATCGATCTCAGGGACTATCCATTTTTGGAGGGAAAAAAAAGATCATGATTACAAATATATATACATGAAAAATATTTGAAAAAATATATAAACATCAGAGAAAAAATAATAATCAGAAATCCAAATTAAATCAGAAAATTATCAGGTTTTCTCTACACTTATTGTTCCTACATTACACTACTTTGTACATCAAAAGAGCTCAACAACAGCTGACATTAACATTTTACAAATCATTTTATGTAATAACAGTCATGGGATCTACAATACATGTAGCTTCTCGTATGTGAACCTTCATACATCCTGCCACATACAATCAAAAGCTAAAAGGAAAACATGTCTGAGTTGCTTTCACCAGGTACTGGAGGCTCTTGGTTAGGCGGTTCTGGTTGCCCATATGGGGACATGTACTGGTGTGGTGCAGGTTGTGCCCCCCATACAGGCTGAGCTGCGGCAGGTTGCATGATGTATGGGTAGCCAGGCTGGTACTGTGGCTGAGGCTGAGAGGGGTTAACAGTCTGCCATCCACCTAGAGGACCTACTGCAGGCTGAGGCGCTTGCTGAAGTGGTTCCGAGGCAAAACAAAAGTGAGAACATAAAGTTAGCATTAAACCTACCTGATTTGTGCAACAAATATCTCCATCAATGGAAAACATGGCTTAATCCTTTTAATATACTCCAGTATTGGAAGTTTTGAATTATAAATAAACACAGGAAGAAAAATGTGTTATGAGAATACCCCATTTCCAATACTGAAGGCCGACTCGCGTCAGATTATGTGATCCGTCATTTCTTCCATTCATTGACTCTAAATGCAAAAGGTTATCAAAATCATTTGAAGTAAATAGTACAAACACACTGTATGTATGAATGAAATCTGTGACTGTGGTAGTCCAATGTTTGTTCCATTCGTCAACTGAAGCATATAAAGAGTTCAATCTTAAAATTTCAAGTGTATCACTCACATGCTGATCTCATGCAATCTCAACATTTTTTGGGGAAAGTGAACTCCATCATTACTCTCATCACTGCTATGGATTTACCCACCTGCATTTGCGGTAGCTGGTATGTGGGCGGAGGTACTGGCTGTGGTGCCTGCTGGTAGCCGCCCAGGGATGGGAGGAAGTACCTCTGCTGAGGATCGGACTGGGTAGGAGGGGGGCTGTTAGAGGGAAGGGGAGGTATCTCGGCGTCTCCAGGGGGAGGGGGTGGCGGTCCCTCGCTCTCCAAGTGTGGGAAGTCCACCGCTGTACGAGACTGCAGGAGAAATCAAAATAGTACTCTCTGAATTTGGGAAGTCTACAGCTCTTTGAGACTGAATAGCAAACCAAAATAGATTGATTTCTAAAACACACAGCAAGAATCTAGTAATTTGAATGGCCATTGCACATCACCTGGGCCCCATTTCACAAAACCTCGTCATCATTGACAAATGACAGTTTTCATTATAAGCTTGTGAAATCCTTGCTTCTGATTGGTTATCAGTAAATTTTGGTCAAATGTCATTGAAAAAAGGCATTGTGAAAAGGGTCCCTGAGGTATGTTATTTATGGCATTCTCTGCCCATTTCTCTTACCTGCTAACCAAGAATGATAATTCAATGCTCGTATGGTCATGTTTAATCCAATCACTCGTGCGTAAAATCACCAGTGGACATTCAGCATTCACAAGCAATATTCACAATGACAACTTCACAATGTACAGGGAAGAGGTTTAAAACCTATCTGCACTAGTTTGGCCAGGAGGGATTAGACCACCCTGCGTGGTCACTGGCAGGTGGTTATCAATTAACAGAAGAAAAAAAGGGACCGTGGGGGATCAACGGGTACCACTTAGGCATTGTTGGCTATAAATAGGGCGCAAGTAGCTACAAGAAGTGCAGTCCTGCTTCTTTAAGACAGCCTAGCAAATGACAAAACATCTCTCTACATTTGGGAAGCCTTGTGCCAACTGCTGATACTGTTCCAGTAACAGCATCAGCTACAGCATAGATATGAAGAAGCTTGCAGAACAGCAGGTGAAAGCAATAGTGAAAACACTCTTTTCTCTTTTATAATTTTTTCAATGTTAATTAACACCAGCTCTGAGGAGTGTTTAACAAAGACTAAGATCGCCTTTAAGCTGGACTTAACTATAGCAGGCTATTCATGCCACTGGTTGCACTCACCATTTGTCTCTCAATTATGTTTTTTAGATAATGTTTTTTCCTTCAATAATGAACTACAAAAAAAAAAGAGTAAATTCTGTAGATTTGTGACCATGATTTTATACTTCCCTTGAGAAACCATTGTAAGAGGAACTAGTGGCATTAACGGCCTGTCATAGCTAAGTCCAACTTAAAGACGATCTCAGTCTTTGTGAAAAACTCTCCTGCACTCAAATCTATAACGATCCATTTGATCTTACCTCTTCTTCTTTTTTCTTGATGTTGAGGAGAGCTTCATGAAGAGCACTGGAGACCTTCAAGGCCATATCTGTATCCTCGTCAGACTTGGCCAGAGACTTGGACTAGTTGAATTTTAGAAAATGAATAATACCGGTAATCATAAGATTGTGTTATGAGCTTTAGACCAGTCAAACAAACATACAGTGTATCCATGAGCTCCCTCATTGATTGATTGATTGTTTCATTATGATTTATTCATTCATTAAAGGTAAAGACCAGTATTGGAAACGCCCCAATTTCAAAAAATGAAATGGAAGCTCTCATTACCAATCATGTGAAAGAATAGGTTTCGACTAATACATGATGATAAAAAAATTGCCGGGAAACCGCCTACTAACTCAGATATTTGGTAAATTTGTTTCTCTCATGGTCTATGAGAGATATACATCTTTCTGTGTACAGTGCTTGTAAATTTACAAAGAATGGCCCAAATTTCCTATCATTTTGATGATTCCAGAACCTTGCAGTACACACCAATACTTATATGCTAGATGATCAGCCTTTTCTGATCGATTCCACAACATTTTTTTCACAATGCAATCGCATGACCATAACTGGTCTTTACCTTTAAGATTTGGCCTAATCATAAGACTCGGCCAAAGTATTAGACTAGTCAAACAAAAACGTTCATGAGTTAAAGGAAAATCTAAATTTGATAGCAAACTACTCGAAAAGAAAGCAGAAACATCAGAGGAGAATGCTGGTGAAAGTTTAAATGAAATCAGACTAAAAATAAGAAAGTTATGAATTTCCGAAGGTTGTAATCATGTTTTTGAACTTCAAATTGGATAAATTGGCTACTTCACTGTGATGTGGTGCCGGACAAAGATTTAGACTAGTCAAACAAAAACATTCATGAGTTAAATTTCAATAGGGGATTATCCTTCTCCGTTTTCCCCAAGAGGGACTTGTCAATTTATAACCAACAAATGTATACAAGTAAAATTTTATTGAAATATTTGTATCTTAGTTCTCCAGAAGAACTTATGGAACTTGTCCTCATTAAAAATGAACTAACCTGTGAAACTTACTTCTTTCCCTATCCACACATATCTCATAGAGCATATATAATAATCCTTCTTATAAAATTGGTGGTGATCGATGCAAATCCATCCAGATTATTTGCAACTGCTTATAAGATGGGGGCCCTGAAATAGATTAAAAATGGGATGTAGACTTACAAGAGCCCCAACCACTTCCTCTAGAACTCTGGATGAAGAAGAAGAAGATTCCTGCAAGGTTTTGAGATATGAAAATTAAATTTCAATGAATATTAAAATCAATGAACACTCACAGGCAAGCTGGCTCCACCTCCCGGATATACACGTAAAGGTTTTCAAATCAAGTCAATATCCAAACTTTATAGTTACTAAAAAACTTTATAGATCTCCAGAACATCTATTTAGCTACAGATCAGTTTCATAGGATATGACATGAAAAAGTCCCTTTCACGTTATGAATAAAACGTTATCATCCCACTTTTTAATATAAGAGATGCATTTGTGTACGATGTATAACATCAGGTTAAACATTTGTTTACATTTGCGATGCTTCTTTTTTCAAATCTAAAAACAAGTTTAATTGAACCAATCACCTTAACAGGTTTTGATCTCAATGTAAGAGGTACCATGTGATTATACTGTATTGAAAATAAAAGCTTGAAATATTACTTCTACAAAGACATATTGCTATTCAATTAAATTCTCAATGAAATGTAAAATGTCTTGTTGAGTAGACTAGCTACTGCACACATACACGCTCGCATGGAATAAGACTCGCACGTAACCCAAGTCTGACTTGGGTTACGTGTTAGCCATATACGCCAAGTTTAATGTTATCACTATTTCTTTTCATACTCCTTTACCCGTTACCTACAGAATGCCAGGTTTAAAAAAAAGTTTGATTTTTTACATTCTAGCTATTAACAATATTTTTTTTCTTCAGCTAATTTGTAAACTTTAAAATAATCATGTAAATTAAAGATTTACTTGTTAGCTACAGAAAAAGAATAGATCTAAGGTCACATCAAACTTCACTGGTTCCACATACCTTTTTCCCAAATCTTTCTTCATCGCCCATCGACCTGAAAGTCAAAGAGTAAAAGCACAGAAATGAAATATCAGTTGACAGAAATGTTTGTAAATGTAAGGATCATTTCAATCTCACAGAAAGAATGATTACAAACTCTACTACCACAAACCTTGTTCTCTATCAATTTTAGGAGAATACAAACCACTTTGTAAAATAACCAAACAAACAAAACTTGCCCCCCCCCCCCCCCCCATTTTTGATTATTATTAAGCGTTTTGGCTGTCCCAAACCATATTTTCTCATGTCAGGGGGTCAGTTACACAAAGACGTAACTCCATTTTGGCCATTTTGAGAAAAAGTGGTTTATGTGTATCTGAGCACTTGGGTCTTAAGGAGTTAAATCTTTGTGTTTGCTGGAAAGCCCACATTGTTCGGAACATTTTGATATTAAATACTCATTGTGGCAAAATATGGAGTTACGTTTTTGTGTCACTGACCCCTTGATGTAGTGCTACCCTATCCAGGAGACAGCAGGTGTAAAGAAACAAACTTATCTCTGATGAGAATCTGGTCCTTACCTTGAGGTCGAGGGTCCCGTCTTCTCATACAGGTCCTTCAGATCTTGAGAGACACGTGGCCGATCGTACAAACTCCCCCTCGCTTTGCTTTCCTCTGGCTTAGGGGGGCATCCTTTCTCTACATACGACGCCAGGAAGGGGTCCCTCTCTCGGAGTTTAGAGCGCTCTCTCTCCCTCAGCTTCTCTATGTCCACGCTCCTAGCGTCCAACAGCCTCTGTTCTTTCTCACGTTCAAGGGCTTCGTTGAGGGAGCTCAGTTCACGCTTCTCTTTCTCTTGTTGAACACTCCATATTAAATCTATCTCCTTCTCCATCTCTTCTTCAAGCTCTCTCATCTTTTGTGACTTTGGAGGTAAACCTAGAGAAAGAAAAAGAAGGACTCTAAAACTGGAGGGTGGTATTCTTGAAAGCGGACTAACTTTATTTGATGGTTTAATCCACCGACTAAGTATGGAATGCCAAGTGTCTATATGAATATATTTTTGAATAATTTAATATGTCCCTTAATTACCATGATAACATATTCATATCATAAATAAATTGTTGTTTATTAATCATGTAATTACATTTTATTTTAATTTAGTGACAAATTAAATTAAGTTTTTCTAATTTTTGTCATTAATAATAGTCTGTTTTCACTCAAACTTTCATATTATCTCTAATTGTACATCTAGCATTGAAGTCACTACCTTAGCACCATTTTCTCTCATCTGAACAATGTTACCAAGTCCCTTTAAAGAAAACCTGAGCATTTAATCACAATTAATTTATAGAGAGATCTCCTTTAAAGAGAAGAAAGATGCAAGTTAGTCTAGCAGTATGGTCAGCTCTCTCTTTTGCCTACAAATGGGACACTCTCGTGGAGGTTCATGTTTCTGGGGGGTGTTTCACAAAGATCCTAAATCGCACTTAACTCTAAGTTGGACTTAAAATTATGGAAAGCCATTTGTAGCCAAAAAATAATATTGAAAACAAAAATTCAAGTATTTTAGAGTTTTCATAAATTCCACATCAAGAACATGAAATCTCCCATGATGATTTGAATGAACGTTTTATGCCTTTTTGAAATAACTTTTAAAAAACATTTTCAAAGATGCTAACAGCTTTCAATAATTTTTAAGTCCATCTTAGAAATAAGTTCAACTTAGGATCTTTGTGAAATACCCCAAGGTCTTGAGAATGCTGTTCTATGCAAAGCTATGTAACTCACCCATCGGAGGTTGATAATCCAGTCGTCTAGGAGGAGGTCTGGGTGTGGGAGGAAGGGGTGTGGAGGCCCTCACCGGCGGCAAGCCAGGCCTTGCCCCAGGTCTCATCATCATAGCAGTAGGAGGGGGTGCATCAGGGGGTAGGTCACTGGGTACCTCAGCCATACCAGGGGGAGGGACATCGGGGGGTTTGTACCCTATGATGGTTGGCCTCTCCTCGACCCTCTCCTTAGGTTGGTTCTTGGGGGTGGGGCGTTTTACTCCACCGATGGGGACGGGGGGAGGGTTTGATACCGGTTTGACAAAATCTTCAGGGTCAAAAGCCTTGAGTTTCACTTGTGAATCTGCCAGAATATAAATTCAAGGAATAATACTAATAATAATAGGCATTTAAATGTATAAAGCGCTGTCCAACTAGACAATTCTATTCCGAGGCGCACAAGAAAAATAGAAAGAATGAGAGAGTTTGGATGAGTGTCGTAGCGCCAAGTACAGCTATTGTTAAAAAAGATGAGATTTTAACTTGGAATTAAAGGTTTTAAAGAAAGTTATGATTCTTAAATTAAATGGTAAGTTATTCCAAAGAGTTATTTCAAAGAATTATTTCAAAATTGTTGCGAGATGCTTGTCGCCTGTCCTGAATACCGATTCAAAGTTCTCCTCCTGGATAGCCCCCGTTCATTCATCCATTCATCTTTACTCTTTTCTTTTAGCCATATCTTAAATCTTTACCCCAATAAATCAGGATAAATTTCTTTTTAACCCTTTGGTAGAGATCCTATGCAGTAATAATCAACTCAATTAACTCATTAACCTTCAAGCACTTTTTAGTACCGATTATGGGAAATATGTCAACTCTGAATTGGTTTGAGCTTGTTATGATCAGGGAAATTTCCATTAATCAGAATGAGCAGGCTATTCCCAAAACTTGGGCTAATAAGGACAGGTCTTAAAGGGCAATCCAACCCTTGTAAGAAGTTCATATGTATGAAAGCAGAATAATAAGAGAAACAGAATGGTGGAAGTTTGAAATAAATCAAACAAATAATATGAAATAGATCACCATATCTATGCAAATCTAAAATTGGCGGGTTGGTCAGTGGATTGTGCCATAGTAACGGATAACCTTTCCGCTTGTCGTGTTAAAAAATATCATTAATTTCTGTTTTTCTCCCTTTACGTGGCGCACTTCTAAAAATATATAATGGATAGCATATTCTTATACAATGTAGGTCCCATAAAGAGAAAAGACCCCCCCCCCTGAGTCGTACATTTTTGACAAATTGAAATTCTGATTATTTTGTGTGTTGGAACAAAAGGGAAAGTTGTGTGACACCACATCACAGAGACATTACAGATTTATCCAATTTGAAGAGCACATA
>BEXV01000658.1:144956-156579 GCA_003118195.1 Hemicentrotus pulcherrimus
CTCCTCGTATGAACATGTCTTCATGATGAACCGAATGACAAATGTGGATTAATGTCTTACCTATAGACGTTACTTAGTGCCTTGCTGGGATTCAAATCCTCAACCCTCGCATTAAGAGTCGAGTGAACTAAACTCCTCGTATGAACATGCCTTAATGATGAAATGCACTTACAATGTAACCATAACGATGACGGTACCCTGTGACATGGGGCATGAAGTTGACTTGTTGAAACTTTGCCTCACATAGGGTGCAGTAGAAATAAGCCTCGGTCTGCCATTCTTGTCTGAGGTATTCTATGATCATTTCAAGTCCTATGTTCAAAGAAAGATAAAAGGATGATTTACAATAAAATACAACTCACTCCTAGATCCTAATCAAATGATTGGTCTAACATGGTCACAAGTGATAAATTTACTCAGACTATCCCATATATTGTCCCCATTTTCAAACAAGTGACGGTAGTGAATGAAAATTGCATACGATCTGGGTGCGGATTTTCCTCACTACCGTCACTTCGTGAAAATAGGAACGATATGTTTCTGTGGAAAAGCATGCAATAATTTCCAGTACTATCCCATGATTTTTATAACTTTTATAATGTATACAGTAGGCTTGCGGGTGCACCATGTGAGAGAGAGGGAGGATTGAGGAGTCCTGAAAAGGACTCTCGGTAATCATTCTTGAGCGTTTGTAGTCCTGAAAAGGACTGTTGGTATAGTCTTGAAAAAGACTGTTGGTTATCTTTCTTAGCTTATAGTCCTAAGGAGAACTATAGCGCTTGGAGAGGACGAGTGGCGGGAGGGGCTTTTATAATGTAGCTTCCCATTACCTTTCAAACTGTTTGGTTCACACATGGCCCTCGATACATTTGGGGGTTTTATACAATAGACCAGTTCACAGTTAGCACATATCCCAAATGACCTTGAATATCCACAGATCTTCAAAACATGAAGAGGTCCCACTTTGTACAATTTAAAATAATCACTCCTACAGTGATGGAGGTGCTACATAAATAGCCTTTGTATCCCCTATTCAAAGAATACTTCCACCTGTGTATCATAGAGTGCACTGCTTGTGCATGAATGAATAATGATTAAATAACTTTCATGAGCACGTATCCGGTTTTTGTCTACGAGAATTTCACAATTTTGTCTGCAATGACCATTTTCTGCTCATACCCAGACTGCAACTATGAACTAGCTTTACAGCAATATGGAGAAACATGTTCGTTAAAGTAACATACTCATGTTTTTGACGACCACAAACAGTATCGTCATGATCAAACTTACCAACCAACGGTTCTTTACAACTGTCTATGATCGGTTGAATCTCAACGATCTCCTCTCCCGTAACAGTAATCTTCTTCTTCTTCCCTCGGTTCCCTTTGTTTCTAGAGCCTTTGATAACATCCTCTGCAAAAAGATGTCAAGCATTAATGTACGAGATACCAGGTCCATGCAATGTATATATAGTTTGGCGCGGACAGACTTCCATGGTTTGTGAAAGGATAGCTGTAACCGCCGTATAAAGGAGATATTTTCTTTCCTTCTTAAATTATGCCACATATTGTAGAGCTACATGTAATTAGGTGCATAATAATAAAAAAGGACCATATACCGTACTCAAAATTTTAGGCCCAAGTAAAATTTGCCGCATAAGCCACATACGCTGTGTTTAATAACTTGGTAACTGCCAAGTAACGTCATCCAAAGTGATGCCACGCATAAACCTTGAGACGTGGTTGAAATCACATGTGCGTGATAAGATTTTGAACATCTTAAAGTTTCTGCTCTACCTCGCAGTATTATAAAAAGTCATATAGACCATGGACCTACTACTAAGTAGACCCTGTAATTGTCAAACAGAATATGCTTTCATTGCATTCTAATTAGCTTTAAAAGTGACTTTCAGAAAACTTGTTGATGTACTGCCATACTAACCAATATCTGATACAAATGTAAAAGATAATGATTCCTTAATGTGTTTCCTTTTCTTGCGATCACACGACAGGAAATTAACATCACTTGTGTAAAATCCCCCTTGGCGCTTGTCATCCATTTTCATATAAACATTAGAACTGTAGCATGAAGCATGTTCTTCATATTACAAATCTATTGCTCTATAAACTCCCCCTGTAAAACTGAACACATTCTAAGTATGTGTTCTCATGGTGACCGATGGCCCCTGGAAGGTTTCATACTCAAAAACTTTCCAGAAACGTTGAATGTCCGTCATCATTGTGACTATACTATACTGTAATAATTTTAAATTCCATGTATGGTGTTTTAACTGCAATAAAGGCATGTATATAAGCATAAGCGTCCTCATTGTCTTCTGACCCGTATTCTGACCCGTGTTTGGCAATTAGAACTTGTAGTATGAAGGCTGTTCTTAATGCTACAATTCTATTGCCTGACAGACTCTCTAAATCACTCTGTTTACATTCACGTTGTTAAGCTCCTACTGACTGCAGTATGAGCTACAGGTTCAATCTTTTCAAAATCAAGTGAATTATGTTTGATATGAATGTTGCTGCTCTTAAGAATGAATGAACACATACTTGATCGCAAAACATCAATAACAGAACTCACTTGAATAAGAAAGAATTTAATATCCCAGCTGTACACCTGACAATCAAAGAATATGAATGATGTCTTGAGCAGTGCCAGTAAGTCCATGTGTTTTACATACTGTTACCCAAGTAACAGTACAGAACTGAATGATATACTGACAAATTACCAGACTTTAGCAACACTATAATATCCATTCTTTTTTCATGATTCCTTTCAGATAACTGAACTGAACTAAACTGCCTTTGTTTTGACCAGGCTTGTCTCTTACGGCAAATTCTTCACCAGAGTGACAATGATTGAAGGAGACTTGAGCCCAGAAATCACCCCAGGGCCCTGTCTTACAAAGAGATGCGATTGATCTAAATCAATCGCAAGTCCTCCAATCAATCGCAAGTTTGCAGTCTCCTATCTCTTATGTGCATAGTTGCGATTGATATCAACTCTTTGTAAGATGGGGCCATTACGCTAGATCACGTGAGATTTCTGATCTCGATACTTACCACCCTTCTGCTGCCGCGCTATGTTCTGCAGAGGAGAGGGGGAAGAAAGCAAGAAAATAATGAGCACATGGAACATGTCAAGACTGTTACTTCAAAGTTT
Organism: Hemicentrotus pulcherrimus; assembly: GCA_003118195.1. Classification (NCBI taxonomy): domain Eukaryota; kingdom Metazoa; phylum Echinodermata; class Echinoidea; order Camarodonta; family Strongylocentrotidae; genus Hemicentrotus; species Hemicentrotus pulcherrimus. The sequence continues at coordinate 148,131 of BEXV01000658.1, forward strand.
TAAAGCCAGTCTGCACTAGTTTGGCCAGAGGGGATTAGACGTCCCTGCAAGGTCACCGGCAGGTGGTTATCTAATCAAATCAGCTCTCAATTAATGTAAGCAAAAGAGGATCACGGGAGACCAATAGGCACCAATTAGGCATTGTTTGCTATATAGAGGGCGCAAGTAGCTATACCTAGTGCAGCAGGGCTTTAAGACAAGTCCAATATGAACAGTCATTAAACTGAAGCAGTAGCAAAAAATGTCCTTGCCACGACCCCAGTTACTGACCTAGATGCTGATTTACCAAATGAAGCCTGCAGGTTCTTACAAGGCATGTTTAGCCCATTTGATGCAGCCAGTTGTATGCGCTGTATGCTGCTCCTTAAGACCTCCATAGATGCACTTTATCATTTATTTAGAACAGTAATAACAGCGATATTGTATATTGCCATTGAAACTGTTAAAAATCGTTCATTCCCTCCAAAGCTTACAAATACACTACAAGAATGTATTAAATGCACAAACCTCTTCAGTATGCTGTACATGAGGAATGTGTTTATAAATTACACATCTACCTTTTATATCTCTAAAGATATGAAAGGCAAAACAGTGACATATTAAACTAGTTTGCATGAACCTACTGTATAATTTCACAAACCAACAGTTCTTCATTCTGCCATCAGAAGAGATTTCAATAGAATACACTCTGACAAATAAATGCTTCTCTTTAAAAATCGACTTTTCATTTCCTATCAGACATGAAAGATAGTTTTCTAAAAAGGGACACATACATGTACATGTATTTATCATCTTGGATTGATATCATACAATAAGATATCACTGTGAATTCTCATAGCCACCTCTTACTATTTCACACCTCCTTCACATAACGCACTTAACCACCTGAAAACTACTGCAGCAAAATAAAATGACATCACGGTAGTGCATTTCGCATCTGCAAGTAAGTACACGTAAGGTCTTTATTAGGGACTTTAAGATTTGCATGGACTAATACGTGTGACGTCCATTAAAGGCAGTGCATTAAAAGGACGTCGACCGTAGCAATCCCTATTGTCTTCGTGCGAATCTAAAAGTCCCTATTGACCATAGCTACTTTCTATCACTCCCTCTAAACCTTATTCACACATAAACTGGTTTTATTCTGCCACAGTGATTTGCTAAAGCGGTTTAATGCGTCAAGTATGAATGAGCTTTTATCGTATATGTTTGTGACTGCACACTTTCTTCTTTCAGAAACACCGTTAAGGCTTGTCCTGGGGGGTGTTTCACAAAGAGTTTGTAAAGTTACGCATGACTTTACGAGCAGCTTTATGAAACACCCCCCAGGTATGATATATATAGCAAGATTCGTTTTGCATGAGAAAAAAAAGAATGGCAACTGCGCTCAATGAAGGTCACGCGTGTATTCACCAAGCTCTGTGAAATAAGTAAAAGAAATGTGAAGCATATTAAACTTTACGCCATGACAAAACCGCCACCGGTTTGTCACATCATATCTGAACGGCGCCTCAGCAGGGAAGAAGAACTCTGTGAACTTTTCATATGTTAACAGAGTCCTCCATCTCCTGTGATCAACAGACTTGGTGATGGAACATCCCATATATTTTGTCATGAATAGTGATGAGTGTGTGTATTTGCATTTTGCACCACTCTAGAATTTTACTGTGTTGCAAGCCATCGTGTTGCAGGCTTCATCCATATAAAAAGCCATACAACAACAAAAAGTTCCGCAATTTAAGTTTGTTTGGAGGATGGAGTGCGTTTCGAATGATAGTCTCACAACTTGTTGATTTTAAAAGACAAATTTCATCTTCCAACAAAGGAGAAGGCAGCAACTCTACAAATCACAACAGCATTGTGAAGAAAAAAAAAATCTTCATTTGAGTGTTCGATTCAATAGTCATAACAAATCTTACAGCACATCAGTTTCCTTTTTAATACTTGCGTCACGCAAAACTACATGTACCGTTTCATTCAATCTATCCTCAAAAAATATATTGTGCAATTTTGTCACCTCTCAGGTTGACTGCAAAATTATTATTACCATTTTTTTTTTTTTGAAGAGAGGAGTTTGTTTCTCCTATTCTCTTGTATTCTTCAAAATGAATTTTATTAATTTTTCACCCATCTCATTCTGCTTATAAAATGTTATTCCTTTTCAAACTCCTGCGTCTTTGAAAAATTTTGGTGATAGTCTAAGTGTACTAAGTTACTTACAGCTTTGTGCCTCATCCCATCATTGTGCATTGTCATATTTTCCACACTCGTTGTCTGTACGTCACATAGCTGTAAAAGACACAATCACAGTTCATTCACGTCAGTGCTAAAACATGCTTAAAACAAGAATTCTAAATAATGCGGCATATGTGGTTGAATACCGCATTTATGTTAAAGTTCCACTTTTCCAATGCAATTTAGAGCCTAGTTTATCAATTCATCATTCACACAAAAATCAATTGCTCAATTACTTAAGAATTTCTGTTTTCATTAATAATAAAACAAGGTTGGTGATCTATTCAAAATGTTATAAGGATACAGGTAAATATAAGACTTACCGCACAATGGAATTTTTTCATTCTTTCTTCCAGCGTCAATTCTTCTTCTTCTTCATAGTATTCTTCTTCTTGGTATTCCTCTTCTTGGTAATCCTCTTCAAGTCTTGCTGGATCCTCATCTGAAAAGATTAATTGGTATATGCTGATAATTGTACAAGTATGAATACTCCTGAAACTGTGAGGACCACAGCTCTGTTGATACACTGTCGAACAGCCCACAGTGTATATACCCAATCTCTGCAACATTAAAAGCCCCACAGCCATATTACATCATACACAGTGATAGTAATCAAATAGTGGAGCCTCAACTTCCCTCAAGGGTCTGCACACATCTAACATCCACACCATTGAAGTACTACAGTTGCATGTGCGACACAGTTGTACCTACAGCGCTGCTTTTTATCATCAATAAGTTCGGAAATGAAGGTTTGTGAGACTCTACAACCCAATCAAAACATCATATGAATCTAATATACAATCCAAAATGTTTTCATTGAATCAAAAGTTGTTGTTTTGGGCGTAAATCTCACAATTTGCAACCCTATCAGATTGATCCAGCATTCGTGATTCATTACGTTCAGAACAGAGAAGCACAGCTCGAAAAAAAGTATCATTTGTCGCAGAAAATTTGGTAACAGTTCACTCCCTCTAGTCTTGGATGCAACACCCCCCCCCNCCCCGCAAAAAGAACCCCGTCTTTTATTTTATTGGGTTTGCGTGGTGTTCCGGTAATCGCAACTGTTAGTAACACAAAAAATGGGTTTTGGAATTCTGTTTGTTGAACAAATCATGAATGAAAAATCAAGTTAAATAATCTGCATATGTACACAAATTGTATTTTGCACTATCAGTTTGTATATTGTTAAAGACATTGTTAAGTATTCTTTCCGGTATCTCTTAAAGTATTGATTATGCAGGTAAATTCATTATTTTTGTTTTGTTACGTTTTCTAAACTGATTTGCCCCAAAACACTTTCTTTAGCTGTGAGGCTAGGCTCGACTAGCACCTATGTTATTATCTGGCCACTTTTACCAAACAATAGTATCTGTTCTTGTAAACATATCGTATGAAATGCATTACTGTATTGCTGTTGGTAAACAAAATCAAATCAAATCAAATCAAAATCAATGTTGCAACAGCACACAGGCAAATGTACAGTATATATCCAGATAAACCATTTTTATCTAAGCACTTATTAATTTGAAACATATTTATGCCAGACTTTCGTCACTCTCACTCTGATTGTATTGGAATCAATCAATCACTGAACTTCTTAGACTACAAAAATAATATGGAGAAGGTAAGCAAAAAGAAGCATAATAAATACCTGGAAAAAATCTAGCCCTCTGTAATCAGATGATATAAAGAAAAAGACGAAAGCAATTACATAATTTTATAATCATTACGATTTTGCACAAAGAAATAGTAACTAGAAAACCAAGCTGCACATTTTATTTTATTTTACAAAAAAGGGCTCATTGCCTCATTTTCAATTTAGCAAAATTTATTGCAAATCAGATGCCTTTTTCTTTTCATTTGTTGATTCCATATTTATTATTTACTTAAAAAACATTAGTTACGAAGGGCAATCTTTTGTATAAAATAACTTATGGGACTACACACACACATACGCATGTGGTATGACTGTCTGGTCCAAACATTTATGCTAATACTCGTCATGCTTTAAATATTAAGGCATATTTGCAGGGGACATTTCTATTATATTGTTCTTTCAATCCAAATTAAAAAGAAGAGAAATTATCTTTCAAATCTGCAAGATTTCAACCTTCTTTATAAAGATAAAGACCAGTTCTGGTCATGCGATTGCATTGTGAAAGAAACGTTGTGGAATCGATCAGAAAAGTTGATCATCTACATGTAGCATATGTATTGGTGTGTACTGCAAGGTTCTGGAATCATCAAAATGATAAGAAATTGGTCTTGGTTAAGTTACAAGCACTGTACACAGAAAGATGTATACGTGACAGGTGCGGGATAGATATAACAACCTACCAAATATATCAATTAGTATGCGGTTTCCGGCAAAATTTGTATCACTACGTATTAGTCAAAACAATATTCTTTCACATGATGGGTAATAAGAGCTTCCATTTCAATTTTTGAGAGGGGTGCGTTTCCAAAACTGGTCTTTAACTTTAAATATGAGGGCATTTGCAGGGGACATTTCTATTATGACGTTCTTCCAATCCAAATTAAAATGAAGAGAATTATTTTTTGAATCTACAAGACCTTCTTTTTAAATTAAGAGTACTCACCATCCTGTGGGTAGCTCCATCGAGATGCCCTTTAAAATTTTTAGGTCCACTGCATTTCACATTGCATAACTGTAATAAAAAATTATAAAATGCAGCTACTATACAAATATACAGTGCGTCCCAGGAAAAACAAAACCAAGAATTATTGATGTTTTATCTGAACTTAATCACAATTATAATTAATAAGTGACACATATTTGGAAAGTTAGATCTTCCTCTTTCATCTGAAGAGAGGAAAACAAAAAGTCATTTGGCGGACGGAATCTGAATATTCATCTAAATCACTCATGCATGGAATATGCATCATATGAGTTGCATCAAATGAAAGAGGAGGATCTGAGCTTTCCAAATATGTGTTCATTTATTAATTATAAATGTGACTAAAAGTTATGGTAAAACATCAAGAGTTCTTGATTTCATTATTTTTGGGACGCCCTGTATAGTCTACTGCGCTTTAAAAAGTGTCTGAATTCTTAGTATTACCCACGCTGTACAATGTAGCTGAGCCGCCATAATAAGGCACTGGATCATTCAAGGAGTTTCTTCCTATTGGGTAACAGTAACTTCACCTGGTTGGAGAGTGTCAAATATAGATTAATGTCTTGCCAAAGGGTATTAGTGAAGGGGCAGGGACTAAACAGCGAACCATGTGATCCACAGTCCATTGACGTATCCGCTCGAATATGACACCTCTATATACATGTACATTGTACATGAACATCCTGCATACATACATTGTACTCTATCACAATGAGATAATTGTGGCCACCAACATATAAAGCAAACATATTGCAACACTTCACACCCTTATAATCTGACATTTGCTCTAGTGACAGCTCCTTCAGGCTTTATTTCTTCAGAGAAATAGGTTATGGGTAGCTTTTAATCGGGAGTGCCAGGAGGGTCAAATCGTGACTGACATGAGCGGCGAGCGCTATACAAGAACCCACTATTATTATTATTATTTAGGTATCAAGTTAGGTTAAGTGTTAGGCAGGGCTCGACACTTAAAAGTCCAATGACATTTTACATCGGGCCTTCTAAAAACATTAGTGTAGAATCATGGCATTACATGTAGGTTTAGTTTTAAAGTTGAGGTATGCATTAGGAGAAGGAGTCAGGGTCGGTTTAGTGCTTGGTTCAAGGTTAATTTCAAACTCTCCTAATGACTTGTGGGAAAATCGATTGCAGAGCAATTGCAGCCCAAGCAAGTGTTGTATGGGTATTCCGACATTTGTTCTGGCAACAAATGTCAAGGTTTTATTTCGCCAAAAGTAGGGTTAGGGCTAGTGGTGCAAATTGGTAACTAGATCAGAGTTACAATGTTGGATTAAAGTGAGGTATACTGTGAAGTCCAAGTTTGAAGTTTGGAAGTGGCTAGTGTAGGAAAGTAGCACTAAACAACGCACTGTCTATCGGCTGGTTCCTGTATCAAAGCTTTACTGGGAATAAAAGAATTCAGTAGTAGGTGGCCTGTTAATACCTACCGTACACGTGTACTGAGCCGCAATCTCTTCGAGCGTCATCGGCATCTCTTCTTCCCACCATTCAAGCTTTCGTCCTCCTCTACTGGAGCCATCTCTGTCTTCAACGCCCTTTTTGCGGCTTCCATCTCTTCGATCTTCTTGGTTCACTGCACCCTTCTCACGAGTTTGATTGCTAGAGCCATCCCGATCTCTAGCCCGACCTCGTTCTCTACTACGATCTCTGTCTCGAAACTCTCGGTCTGGTTCTCTGTTTTTACGGCTTCCATCTCTTCGATCATCTCGGTCCTCTGCACCCTTCTCACGAGTTTGACGGCTGGAGCCATCCCGATCTCTACCCCGACCTCGTTCTCTGCTACGATCCTTTTCTCTGTTCCTTACATCATCTTGATTCCTTCCTCGACCATGATCTTCAACTTTCCCTTTCCCCATATCAAAGCTTCTCTTTGGAACACCATCTTTGCCATGCCCCTTTTCCGGACCTCTTGTCATACCACTCCTCTGGTCTTTATCACCAACCTGCCTAGCATCTACAGGGTGTATATCATACATTTTAGCTTTGTTACGATGTCTCTGGACGTCATTTTGTTTGCCACGGAACTCTTCACTACTGTCAGGATGTTCATCATGGTGTCTAGCCCGACCACTTTTACCAATACCAGGGGCACTTCTCTCATGGTATTCATCATCTTGTCTACCCCTGCCCCTTCCAACATCAGCACTCCTCATATCATCATGCCTACCTCGACCAGATCCCCTCCTACTATCATTTCCTCTCGCAATCCCAGATCCCCTTCGATTACCGGCTGCCCTAACATCTATGTGTTGCTCAATAGCTCCTATATTATCCCAACTTATGTCGGCCGTCAACCAGTCATCTTGTGTATTTTTTCCTCTGTTCGATTCCTGTGGTTGGTCTTCCTCTTCCGCAGGTGGCCATGATGTTGATAAACCATGGTGATGTGATGATCTTGCATCGTCATAATCATCCTGCCAGCCTCCTCCTACTCGTTTTTCTCTATGATTGACCCTTGGATCCATCTGCCCATGTCTCTCTGGCTCTGGTCTGTGCCATTCTGCATCTTGTTCCCGTCTTCTTTCAGCTTCCCATCTTCGAAAGTCTTCTAAACTTCTACCACCTTCCCATCTTTGATCATTTTCCCAGCTTTCTCTTCTATCGCCTCCTCTTCCGCCTCCTCTGCCGCCTCCTCTGCTGCCTCCTCTGCCTCCTCCTCGATCGCCTCCTCCTCTTCCTTCTTCTCTAACGCCTCCTCTGCCCCTTCCTGTTTCGTTACCTCTGCTTCTCTTACCTCCCCTAGAGAAAAGCTCCGTCTCTTTTGCTCGTTTTCTCCTGCATCCAAACCCTGAAAACACAATCAAGAAAACAAAAGAAACATGTTATTGCAAAGAAATTACCACCTTGGCTGCTATTATCAAAGATGAACTTTAATTTATCATTAGAATATGCAAAACATGGCACACTAACTTCAGGCTAACCGGCGGCAATATATAAATTAAGTCTTTTTGTTTTGTAATTCTTTATGTACAAATTCTATGATTGGCAATCTATTGAAAATCAGGCGCTAGTTCAAAAGTCTATCCAGACTTTCACCCGGGCCGTAACTCTGGCGTGGAGATCCCTACTAAAGCATACCGAAAATCGATATCTCCACCAATTATTCAAATAATGTTGCATGATTTAAAAGTTGTTATGTTTTTATTAGTTCTTACCTGTTTCGTGTCAATTTTTCTTATCATTTTTGGAGGATTTTTCCTAAAAACAAAAACTAATAATATACATGTACACTTTCTCACGGGATTCACGGCAAACTGCTGCACAATACAATTGCATAACATACCGACGGTGGGGTGCAGGCTCACACGTGTTAAGTTAGCGACCGTAATGATGAATTGCTTAGATTACAGTCGCTAACTCAAGTCACACGCGTGCCCACACCTAGTGCTGTAGCTCGGAACCCAAAACCCGGACCCGGCCCGACCCGGCAATTTTCCAAATTTCTTAACGGGACCCGGAAAGGTCCGGTAACCCGGTGAGAGTTGGACTGAAATAATATTGACTAGATTCTATTTAAAAGCTATTAAAAGGCTACTACAAACACATCTTGTGTG
>BEXV01000660.1:3280-17703 GCA_003118195.1 Hemicentrotus pulcherrimus
TGGTGAGGTGGAATATAATTTGACGTCATAATCTGTATCTGGGTCTAGGTCTGGAATGGTGAAATCTCTTGTGCCTCGAGGGAAATTCCAAGAGGCCTGGTTAGGTTCATCAGGAGTCCCAACTTCTAGTCTATATCCATTGACATTTTCATCATCAGGTTCATCCCACCTGACTGCTATTGAATCATAGCGTGTATTTGCCTTGGTGTTAACTGGGGGTGAAGGGCCTCGACTTCGCTCTGCAAACAAACAAGAGAAATGGAATCAATTGCAATTACTTAGACATATATAATGTTACTAAATATTCATTAAATTCCTCAAAATGATTTGTTAGACATTTTGATGAATTGGTATTCCTGGTACTCTGTGCAAAATCAATGAATCTAATTCTTGTTAAACAAGGCAGAGCGTTCTACTGCAGATTTAGATGACACTTAATTCACTCTCCTATATTCGTTGAATGATCAAAGAGATCTCATTAATCATACTCCGATCATACCTGTTCTTTAAACACACTAAAAGAACTACGAAATATCGCCGAGACAAAAACAGCTACTTCAAAGCTCATGCTCGACTCCTAGCAAGTGAGCTAAGGAGACACTAGCTATGCTAAAGGTTTGTAATATACTTAGCACTCATGCAAATCACAGCTCACTCAGTTACCTACCGGGTGTAGGATATCTCATTGATGCTGTCATGCACTCACGCTATCATCTTAAAACTAATTATGTATTAAACTGAAAGTCATGAAAATGTAAAGTAGCCTAGTGCTGAAGCTGAACTATGATTTTACTGTAGATCATTTTCACGCGTCATGGTGAGGTAATATTGTCAGATCTTAACAATTAGATTAAATCTATATCTTCAGGGTAGTTCTGATCTATTCTAGATCTAGTTTAGATATATATGTATTTGACTAGTATTAAAGGGAATAGACTTTAACAACATTCTTTCACCTTCTGATTAGCTCTGAGTTCTAGTTGTTATATGTATGCAAAAACAATTCTGAAGATATTATTATCTTGCCTTTTGTAAGTAATTTGAAAAGGCAATGTTGTTGTGCAGGTCATGTTGTAATAACTCTTAAACAGGAGAATAAATAAATTCTGCAGAGAACAAAACACATTTCAACAAGAAGTTTTTTTTTTTAAAGTGTTCAGGCTACACAGAGAAAATAGCATTGTATAATAGGCATAAACCAAATTCCATGTAGTGGTGTTACAAAATATAAAAAAGCAATAAAAAACAAAGAAGCATTATTTGGTTATTTCAAATAAATTGAAAACAAATTTATGACCTAAATCTAAAAGCATAGTTAGTAAATTTTATGTTTTTCTCAAGTAGTTTTGAAGCCTTTATGTAAATATGTTAATGTAAGTAGTTCTAGAATTACAAAGCACTTTTTGTAATTATTAATAAGCATTGGGCCTATTATTAAATAACAGGTTTCTGTGTAGGAGATATAAGAAGCCTGTACCTAAGCTCTGCTACTATTACATGAAACATACAGAATCAAAATTGGTCTGCAGAAAGACATTTTTAACATTGAATGTATTTGCATAAGTTTGCGAAAAAATGTATAAGTCACAAATCATTGAGAAGCTTTGAAACTCCCAACGAATAGTATAGCAAGTTCACAGCAAGAAAAACAGTTAGCAATACAAGTAAAGAAGCAGTTATTTTGCTTTTGTAAAAAAAGGCATTAATCAGCATAATTACTTAATGTGGCAAGTTGGCTCAGTTGGTCGAGCGTCTGCCTGTCGAACCAAAGATCGTGGGTTTGAGTCCAACCCAGGCGGATGACTGAAACCTGCGTTGTGTGTTAACGTGCCCCTCCTGTCTCATAGATGCAGGCTATGTCACAGCGTAAAACACTGTCCCTCCGATGGGATGTTAAATGGAGGCCCCATGTAGAGGAGAGTCAACACCTTTGTATGTTAAGAACCCACTGCATTATTGGTATAAGAGTAAGGGGAAAGTATATTCTAGTGGTACACCTGCACACCAAAAATTAGATATTCCGGGAGGAGAGACATGTGGGTTACCGTGATTCAGTTCAGTTTTTGCCTCCCAGGCACAGGTGGAGCCAAATATCTAATAACATTCATGTACACCTCTGTGAAGAAATTTTAAACCACCACAAACAGATAGATATACATACACACACTCGGAGCCAGTTGCATAGTCCCCTTAAAAACTCAGTATGCTCCAGACAAAAATACATTACATAAAGTTTTTTAACATACAGCGAAAAAAGAAAAGCCTATACAATGACAAAGTTTTAATTTTATTTTATTTGAATACATAATTATCAATTAAAACAGTGCATTAGTTTTCATTATTTTTCTTTAGTGCAAAAGCATTTCTTATTACATTGCATTAGCATGGTTATCACAGTGATTAAGCATTCTTTTGAAAGAGGAAGGTTTTTTATATTCTCTGCAAAATGTATAACTTTTCATACAATAGTTCTGTTACTGTATCATAAGCCATAACAAGTTAGTATTTAACACACATATATAGTTATGACATGATTAATAAATATGAAAATTTTATATTTCTTTTTAGGATAAAGGCATTTCATGTTTTTATTTTTATTTTCACCACTTCATTAAATTAATTTCATTAATATTTACACACAGTATGTTTTGGACGTGATCGACATAGGGAAAACTTCAGTACATGCTGGATGATTATTGCAACCAATTTCTTCCTATGAAGTAAATTTTTAACAAATATGTCACTGCGGACTGCATCAGTAAAGTGTATAACAGCCCCTTTAAGAGCAACACAGAAAAAATGTAATATCAACAAGTCAACGCAGAGCGTAGCATCCCCTCGCCGGGTACAAATGGCCTATATTTAGCCATTTTATAATAATGAATGAGCTGTCACCTTTGACCTAAGTTATTGATTGAAAACCACACTTTCGCATACATAATTAGATATTTCTTATTCTTCTTTTTCCTGCATATTTAATGACCTATGACCTTTATTCTACATACTCCAAAACCGAACTCAGGCTGTTTTTTTATACCATGTACCTTCATATCGAATTTCATTAAAATCTGTCAAACATTACTAAAGTTATCGAATGGAAACCAGATTTGTTACGAACGAAAGGACGGTAGGTAGGATGGACGGTAGCGCTACTATATCCCCTCTGACTTCTTCAGCGAGAGGATGAATATAATAAGTGCTCATTACATGCAAAACCCCTTTTACAAGTTTCTTTGGGACTGCCCTGCCCCCGCATCCGATGGTGGATATAATCATACAGGAAACCTCAAGTGATAGTTCCTTAACTATTCACGCTACAATTCACTGGAAATCATGGATGGAATATCCATTATCTAGAATATATAAATGTAAATGTATCTTTCAATACACCTAGACCACTATGTGGACATAATCATCTTGCTGGTAATTTCCATTTTGTTAATAATACTATAAAATGGACTTCAAGCAGGAGTGATTGCAGCATATCTCGACAGTACTCACTAGGCCTTGTCCTAAATCCTTGTTGAATAGGATCACTTTCCCCATCTGAGCCATATGCCTTGACAGAAACTTGGTAATCTGTACTTGGACGAAGGCCCTTTTGCCTTAAACTTGTAGTTGTCTTGGGAACATTTTCAGAGAACTGAGTTGGGTTGCTTGGGGGCCCTATGTCGACAGTGTAGCCATCAATGTTATCACTGCCTGATGGATCCCAATTAACAGTCACAGAAGAAGGTGCTTCATCCAACCACATGCCATTTGGAGAGGAGATGCTCTTCGGACTAGGCCTCTCTGTTAAGATACAAAGCAACTTTCATTTTGTGGAAATAAATATATTTCAAGCAAAGAGGATTTAGTATCAAGAACTTGTACATTTAAGTAAAATATACAAAAATAACACTGACATACATGTGGAAAATTATGACGCCAACTGGGAACACAATTTATCTAATTGAGTCTGATTGTGCTGGGCTACATAAATTACAACCAATCAAGTGATGATCATAGAGAGAGGAAAAGTACCTTTAGTTTTTCACTGGCATAATCATCCGAGGCAAAACATTACTTATATCAGTTAAGTACATTTAATATCTAAATTCTTCAAACTTTTTGAATGCCATAGCTTTTTTAGGTCTAAGGCATGACCATCATACTTACGTGTTTTTACAGACTTTCTAACAGGTTCACTCTCTCCAGTTGGTGAGGTGGATACTACACTGACTTGGTATTCTGAATCTTCATCTAAGCCTGGAACATTGACTGAATTGGTTCCTCGCGGGATTCGCTGAGAGAACTTTGACCGAGGATTGGACGGCGTTCCTACATCCACCCTGTACCCATCAACACTTTCATCATCTGGATCTTGCCAGTTAACATCAATGGAATCAGGCCTTGATGAAGTTGCTCTTGTGCGTTGGGGGCGCTTTGGACGTCGTGTTCGTCCTTAAGCAGACAGTTATAACAAAAATTTCAGTCATGGATTAGGGACATTGCAAAATTCAAATTTCAAATGATTTAGCCCTCTTCTTATTACAGGATATTCTCCACATCATTCTTTACCAGAAATAATGGTATAAAACTAGCATACTCTGGTGTAAACAAAAAAATCAATTTACAGACTACAAATATTTCTTTCAATTCTTGATAGCTTCTTCTCAAAAGTAACAGATCGAGCCATACTAGGCTGTAACTTCATTGCACATAGGTTTTTAAAGTTCTGTCTGGATTGTATATATCCATGTATCTATGGATGCCTTTGAATTTACACCTTTTTTTTAATGGCTAGTACAGGTCAAATTCTTTAAATTCTTCATATTAAGGTCACAGATCGCTCATAAACTAAGTGTCAAAACATACAAGACGTGAAAGAAATACAATCTTGAATTGGCATAATTATGTCAAAATGGCCGTTTAAGATACATGGCAAAATATGTAGATGACAAGGCTCCCACTTTTGGCTCCATCATCCCTCTCCCATTCTAAGACTAGAGTTGAAAAAGAAATTTCTTCAGTGGTTAGCACAGAAACCTCATTAAAAAATCATCTATTTATACTTCAGAAATCTTCTACCAGTACATGTACATGTATAGTTTCATACAAAAGTAACTTCAATGTGACATAACAAATACTTACTTGTTCTAGCTCTCCTTCTTACAGGTTCACTGTCTCCAGATGGAGATGTAGATACAAGATTGACTTGATAATCTGTTTCTGGGTCTAAACCAGGAACATTGGCAGCCGTCGTGCCACGATCAAATTCCCTTACAAACTGGCGGGGATCAGAGGGTGTTCCAACTTCCAGTCTATATCCATCAACATTCTCATCTTCAGGTTCTTCCCACTGCACTCCCATGGAATCATATCGTGGGTTTGTTCTGACAACAGTCGGGGACTTGGTGGTTTGGGGTCGTCCTGAAAGCACAATAACAATATCAATATTAATCTTTATCCAAACACAGATGTACAAATCCAGCAGTATAAACATTAGAGAGTGTCAATACAATTACATAATGCTATCTTCTACAATAATTAACTTGAATAAGTATCAAATTCTACATAGTTTTCTCAAATGATAATGAAATCATGATACAAGAATAAATCAACTCTTGTATAAATTTTCTTGGCTTTAAATTTTTGTGGTGGTTTGGGGTTATCCTAAAAGCGAATCAACAATTCTCACTAATATGCAATATACCGTACATCCAAGTTTTAGTTCCTAATTCTTATCCACACACAAAGTCTCCTGTAAAGCAAGCATATGAGTGAATAAGAATCGAATTTAAAGAAGAGATTCAAGATGAGAAGAGTGTAACTGAGCAGCAACATTATATATGTAAACAAAAATCAACAAAAAGCTTAATACAGAACCCCTATCCTTCAGAACATGAACCTGTTTATTTCTCCACTATTCTTAAAAACATAAAAATGAAAAAGAAGAAAAATTTGGAGACAAAGGGCAAAAGTAGAACCACATCTGTCTTATTTGAAAAGGTTACTTGAAGGATTTGATGTAAAAATAAGAATTATTTTCCTTGTGATGCATATACACATGCTGGTTGTTCTCCTAATAAAGAGGGGAATACATGCAGGTCTGTACGTTGTTTGTAATCACTTCCATCACTTGCAGGTGACAATCAGTCATCTTCAAAATAAAAACTTGGCTAGAAGACTCAGAATATCACAGACAGAGAGCTTTATTAGTTATAATTAATCATACTTATTCTTGCTTTTATAATTTCCCAACATCATAATAAATATTTCAAAGTTAGGGTGGATCAACAAATTTTACATCCTTAGGCTAATAGAAAACTTGAGGTAAATCATTAAAAGTAGGAATACTTACTAGATCTTGTTCTAAAGCCCCTTTGAATAGGTTCGCTTTCTCCGTTTGAATCAAATGACTTGACAGAAACTTGATAATCTGTATCAGGTTCAAGCCCATCTTGCCTGAACCTCCTCCTCTGCCCACTTGGAACACGTCGTGTAAACTGATTCGGGTTGGCCTCAGTGCCCATGTTGACAATGTAACCATCTACATCATTGGTTGCAGGTTCCCAATTCACTGTTGCTGACTCGATACCTTCCCTTACTCGCATGCCATTTGGGCGGGAGGGGCGTCTATTACCGTCACCTTCTGTGGATGTACAAGTGCATATATTCCCAATTAAGAGCATAATAACAACATATCAGCCAACATTCAAGTTTCAAGTTGTTATTGTTCCACATTTTACAAAAAGGGGAGAATTTAAAACACAATTGAATGAGGAAATTTGTATATAAAATAATGTGCTAGCACTGAATACCCAGAGTCACCCAGTTAAAATGCATGGTCAAAATGTGTAGTCAACCAGTATTTCTTGCAACATTTTCAAAGTAATAAAAATATAATAGTAAACATACAAGTTTAAGCATAAAAACAACATTTGGAATGGTAGCCATTGTAATATCTTTGAAGCAAGCAGCATACAGAATGCACACTTACGAGTTCTCACAGGCTTTCTTGCAGGTTCACTCTCTCCAGATGGTGAAGTGGATACTACACTGACTTGGTATTGTGAGTCTGGGTTTAGGTTTGGAATAGAGGCACTTGTTGTTCCAGCAGGGTATCGCCTTGAGAAGTCTCTACGTGGATCAGCAGGAGTTCCAACATCAACTCTAAATCCATCAACACTCTCATCTATAGGTGCTTCCCAGTTGACATCAATGGAATCAGGACTTGATGAACTTGCTCTAGTGCGTTGGGGGCGCTGTGGGCGTCGTGTTGGCCCTGGATGAATGAATTTAAGAGTATGCCTATTTTAGGATGTTGAGTATTTGGCGTGAAATGATTTATTGTTATTGATTACTATTTTAGATTAACGACACCCATCACCTCAATTTGATTACATGCAAGATACCAAATCAACTCCTTTATACTCTAATGTTGCTGAATCTATTTATTCAACGGGAATCCACCACTACTATTGAATAATGTATGTCCAAGATAGGTTTGGTTATCTTGAGGATACAATCAATCAATAGTGGTGGTGATGTGAGATACAAGTGGCCAGAGGATGCAAATTGGGGTGAATAAAGATAAATGAGCTTGCCTCGATCCTAGCTGGTATAAGGTTTAACAACAAGAATAAAAGGCAAGATATATAAGGCTTGTGTTCCAACAGCAATGTTTATATAGTTTAGAAATTTGTAACATGAAGACAGTAGAAGAAGGTATCTTGAGGAGAACAGAAAGAGCCATGATACAGAAGATGTGAAACTGTTCGATAGAAAGATCACAAGTGAGCTAATGGAAAGGTTGGGTCTGGAAAAAAATAAGGTGAAAAAGGTAAAGAGAAGTGGATTGAGATGAACTGATTATGTTTAGAGAAGGGAAGATAATGAGCCTGTAGAAATAAGGTGGGATTTGAAAGTGGATGGCACGAGAGAAAAAAGAAAAAAGGAGATTTCATGAAAAGATATGGTGAAGAAAGGATTGGTCTAAATGAAGATGATGCTCGAGACCAGGAGAAGTGGAGGGAGGGAGTGTCATCATGGCCCGAAAGACAGGAACCCCTCGTAAGATGGAAATTTCTGACTTTAATAAATGATGATGATGATGGATGCACTCACTTGTTCTTGCTACCCTTCTTACAGGTTCACTGTCTCCAGATGCAGAGGTAGAATACAAATTGACCTGATAATCTGTATCTGGTGTTAAACCTGGGATATCTGCACTTGTTGTGCCCGGTTCAAAGTCCCTTGTAAATTGGCGAGGGTTTGAAGGAGGTCCAGCTTCTAATCTGTATCCAGTTACATCATCTCCTTCAGGTTCTTCCCATTCAACACCCAATGAGTCTACTCGTCTGTTCACTTTGGTACCAGTAGGGGCCTGGGGGTTGCGGCTTCGCCCTAAAACCAAAAAAACACATTTCAATGTTAAATTTGATGATTATAGGAAAATAGAGCATTGCTGTCAAAATATTTTGCCTTATATTGCAACAATCTCATAAGCAAGAAGAATCCAACTGTTGAATAAATGGCTCTTAATATGTCTCCAACAAGACAAACGGTTTGCACTGAATTAGTATACAAAGATAGAAATTGAAAGGTACATAGACAGACATATATGTATTTCATTCAAAAATCTAATCATCTTTCCCCTTTATTAAAAGTTAGTCCTTTATAAGCATTATCATCAAAACTATAAATGACAAATCAGATAATAATGACAAGATTCTAATTGCATACAATACAGTACAATTTCATGACAGAAAAGCAATTTTAAATAAGAAAAAGGAATAAAGATCTGTTTACTCACTAGGCCTTGTCCTGAAACCTTGTTGAATAGGCTCACTTTCCCCTTCTGAATCAAATGATTTGATAGAAACTTGATAATCAGTTTCAGGTTCAAGCCCATCTTGTTTAAACCTCCTCCTCTGCCCACTTGGAACACGTTGCGTAAACTGATTTGGGTTGGCCTCAGTGCCCATGTTGACAACATAACCATCTACATCATTAGTTGCAGCTTCCCAGTTGACTGTCGCTCTATCAGGACCTTCTCTGATTTGCATCCCATTTGGGGGAGAGTTTGCTGCTCCTCCTGGGGACCCACCTGTAGATGGACCTGCTCCAATAGATAATTAATAGATTGCAAATTATATATCTTGTAGAAATCAGATTCATAAAGAGGAAAATTTGTGATGCTAAACTTTACACATATGTCCTACAGTATTTGTCATTTTGACCTAATCTAGTATAATTCTTAAGGTGAGCGGGGTCAAGTTGACCCTATCCTAAATCTACTCCAAAAAGTTGGATCTGTTTAGGTGCAACAATCTTTAATAAATAGGTCATTAGCCATACATGGCCTTTTGTCCTCAGAGTTTAAACTGGCTTTAGGAATATATTCCATGCAACACACATAAACAAACTTACTTGTCCTTGCAGGCTTTGTTAATGGTTCACTCTCTCTGCCAGCTGCATTGGTTACTATTTGAACTTGATAATCTGTATCTGGGTCTAGACCTGGGAAAGTGGCCCTTGTTGTGTCCCGAGGATATCGCTGTGAGAACTGCCGTGGATTAGATGGTGTCCCAACATCCACCCTGTATCCTTCAACATTGTCTCCTTTTGCATCATCCCATCTGACATCTATAGAATTAGAGCTTGGGTTCACCTTAGCACGGGCTGGACGCCTTGGGCGTCGGTTGCGTCCTAGATAAAAGCAAAAGCTTTATGGTCAACTGTTATTCCTTCATCAATCTCCTCACTTATATTCTTGAAAGATATTATTATCTCTCTTTTCTTAATCTATAGTCAAAAGTACACACATGACAAAAATACTCAAAAGTCATTCAGCAACTTTATAATTAAGAGTAATAAATAACAAGTCACCATGCCATTTTCATAAAGTTGTATACAATTTTTTTGGGAAAGAATTGTAGAGCTCCTTTATAAGGTCCTTGAGACACACAACATATCACCTTCAAAGACACCCTCTTTTTAATGGAATTATTTTGAGAAGGCCCTAAGATTATCTTAAGTTGGTCCAAAGTTTTGCTTGCACCTGTTAAAAATCAGTACTGTGAAGATGTTCACACTAGCAAGTACATGTATATGCCGCCCAGCGTGTATATGTGGGCCAGCAAACTGCAATTAATGTATATCCATATGATGGTGTGACTTGGTTCAGAAAAGTTCTAAATACTTGGTGGAAGATTCAAACTAACATTCACTCACTAAGACTCTATAGACAGAATGTTGCAATGTTTTGCACATTGTTGTTTTCATTGATATAAAACAAAAAATGGATTCCAAATACTAGACCCCAACTTCATCTCTAATATGCACTGTTCATTGTGGCCTGTAATTTGTGAGTCCTCACATTATTACAGCACTGAAATGGTCACGGATTTAGACTTGAAGTATCCAATAGATCTAAAGAACTCTATAAACAATATATACCACTCACTTGTTCTTCCTTTCCTTCTGATTGGTTCACTATCCCCTGATGGTGAGGTGGAATATAATTTGACGTCATAATCTGTATCTGGGTCTAGGTCTGGAATGGTGAAATCTCTTGTGCCTCGAGGGAAATTCCAAGAGGCCTGGTTAGGTTCATCAGGAGTCCCAACTTCCACTCTGTATCCAGTAACACTGTCATCATCAGGTTCATCCCATCTGAGTGCTATTGCGTCGTAGCGTGAGTTCGCTCTGGTGTTCACAGGGACCTTGGGACCTCGAGTTTGCTCTACGTCATAGGATCAAATAGAGCTTCATAGTTACTTCGATTCAATGCCTCCCCTGAAATTTACACTACACTTTATTTACAGTGCGAATTAGAATTGCCTCTTACTTGATTCTTGATTCATTTTTCAATCTGTAATGAAAAATTCACACCCGATGTTACCTCCTTTATATTTTATTATAAGTTTGAATGACGCAGGAAGCAGCTTTTATTTGATACTTTAAGACTTGCATCATATCACTCTTCCTACTGGAAGCTATGTGCTAAAAGAATAGATTTTATCTCTCTGTAATTAACTATTATCATGATTTGATGCATGAAACTTTACGTCTGCTTCTGTCATAAATCATTTGCTTCAGTTTATAGATTTAATAACATGAATATATGGTATGAGAAGTACAATGTACATGAAACAAATGTGTTATCTGTTCTTAATCTAATCCTTTTATTCTTCCAATTCATTTACTCTTTAAATCTTAACCTACCTTACAATTTAATTTTAACTCGCATTTGTTTACATCGCATTTGTTTACATCGTTGGGACACAATTCGAATATGTGAATTGCATTCACAGCTTCAAACTATGTGAACACAATGTCAAACTAAAGGCATGGGGCTACTATATTTGTTTTCCTCTGCAACAAAGTGATATGTACATGTTGATCTACAATGGCAACTTTTTAGTTTCAAGGATTATCGTACTATACAAATCACACAAACTTAGAGAAAATAAAAATCCTTAAGATTTTGAAAATATTAGGCATTAAAATCAAATAAGCAAATGAAGTATCCAAATTAATGTTCAAACTTACCAACGGCATAAGATCGCAAGGCAGTAAGCACTTGCAGATAGACGGGCAATGCATACACATGTGATGTATTTCAGTGCTGGAGTCAAGCTGGTCGAAATGTAAATCGCTGTTTGTTTGGTGAAACGATAGCGATGCAAAAAGTCCTCGTCACCGTATATGTTGTAGGGATTTTGTTTTTAACAAAAGATCTCTTGGTCTTATCATTTGCAGTATATGGTCATTAGGATTTCTTCTTCTCTTGATATCTAATTAATACGCCATGTCGAAATATAGTTAGACCAGTCGACTTAAACCAGACTTCAACTAGGTGTCCCCTGGTTTAAAAAATCTTTACAAAGTTAGACCAGACTTAAACCTAGGTTCAAGTTACACCTGACTTCAGAAACAGAATTAAATCTGAAAGTTAATTAGGCAAGACTAATAGACTAGACTTAAACCTAGGTTTAAAGTTAAACCAGACTTCAGAATACAAGCCAAGGTGTTTAACTGTCTGGTTCATATCTGTCCAGATATTATACTCAACTTCTCACTACATTAAAATGATGACAGTACATTTTGACCAATAGTAAAGAGAAGAATTATATTTTGATACTCACTAGGCTTTGTCCTAAAACCTTGTTGAAGGGGTTCACTTTCCCCATCTGAGCCATATGCCTTGACAGAAGCTTGGTAATCTGTATTTGGACGAAGACCCTTTCGCCTGAAACTTGTAGTTGTCTTGGGAACATTTTGAGAGAACTGAGTTGGGTTGCTTGGGGGACCTATGTTGACAGTGTAGCCATCAATGTTGTCACTTCCTGATGCACCCCAGTTCACTCTCACAGAAGTAGGTTCTTCATTCAAACTCATGCCATTTGGAGGGGAGACACCTCCAGAACCACGCCTCTCTACAGAGAATAACCATATAAGCACATACATATATACATGTACTATAATCAATCATAGTTTGCCATACATTACAATAACAGAAACTTTTCCAATACTGTACAAGTCTGCCATACATTTGCAATTTCATTTTGCCTTTTGTTTTATTTTATAAAAAAACAGTAAGTTGTCATGTGGCTGCCTGATGTGCACTAGCAAGTACATGTGCAATAGCCATACAGCAAATTTCTGTTTACTCATTTCTATGGTTTTATGCTCCTCCCATATTTTACCAGTTTTAAACATGACAGGGATTTCTCTCTTTATTGATGAACAAAAAAGTGAAAATAGATTGTAACTACCAAATTTGAATAGTTTCATATCAAATAAGCACATACATGTATTTTGAAGTTACATATAATGACTATAACTATATAAGGACTATGAACAAAATCAAGCAATTATTACACTGACAGATTCACAAGACAATACAAAATGAATCAACACAAAATACTACATGAAGTCACCCAGCATATCAGGCGCATACACAACTGCTACAATACATGTACTTACGTGTGCTTGCAATCTTCCTTACAGGTTCACTTTCTCCAGATGGTGAGGTGGATACTACACTGACTTGGTAATCTGAATCCGGATCTAGGCCTGGAACATTGACTGAATTGGTTCCTCGAGGGATTCGCTGAGAGAACTTTGACCGAGGATTGGACGGCGTTCCTACATCCACCCTGTATCCATTAACATTTTCATCATCTGGATCTTGCCAGTTGACATCAATGGAATCAGGACTAGATGAAGTTGCTCTCGTACGTTGGGGGCGCTTTGGACGTCGGTTTCGCCCTAAATGACAAGGCAAAAAATGTAAATATATCTAGAGCTTCCTATGAAATTCTCTTATTAAGTGTTGATCTTCCTCATATAAAAATGATAAACAACTTATTACCTAGGCAGCCTAAAACCACTTATATTACGATTACCTGAACTGCTTTTAAAGGTCTGTATACTATACTTGAAAATAAGTATAAAATTGTCTATTCAGAAAATTTGGTTTTCACTGGTAAAAGTTTACAGAGATCAATTTACAAAAGAGAAATGAGAAAATAGTCATAATCATAGACGTGCAATATATTTAAAATAGTAAGAAATTTATTCTCCAAATTAAATCTTTTCATTTGTGATTGAAGAAATCTATTTAAAACATGTTGCTGAACCAGTAACCAAATGCATCATATAGTCCTTTTTGATGCAAGTTATCATTAAAATGAGTAACGAACACTTACTTGTTCTAGCTCTCCTTCTGACAGGTGAACTTTCTCCTGACTCGGAGGTAGATACAAGCTTGACTTGATAATCTGTATCTGGATCTAAGTCTGGGACAACGGCCGAGTCTGTGCCACGAGCATATTCCCCTACAAACTGCTGAGGATCATCAGGAGTTCCAACTTCCAGTCTGTATCCATTAACATTCTCATCTTCAGGTTCTTCCCACTGAACTCCCATGGAATCGTATCTTGTGTTCACTCTCACACCGGTTGGGGGCCTAGTAGGTTCGGCTCGTCCTAAAGAGATACTTCATGAGTAACTATTAAAAGCACTAATGAAAAACATGCAATTTAAACCTGAGAGTCGTCAGCAAAATTTAGTTAATTTAATAGTTATATTAAATTAATGGTGAGCATTGAAAGGTAATTCAACAATAATGAGCAAGGATAAATGACCTGCTCCCATAGTTTTCAGCAAATAGAATTTAATGAAGACCATGAAAAGAACTGCACAGTTAGTTAATTCATTAATAACAGTCAAAGGAGTCAAATCAGAATATTTACATATATCGTCCTTGTTTTCACGAAGTGACGGTAGTGAGGAAAATCGTAACGCAAAGTGAATGCAATTTTTTTCACTACCGTCACTTCGTGAAAACAGGGACGATATATCCAAAAAAAAATCACTAAAATTACAACTATTTCTCCAGCAATTACCCCCACCCCCCCCCCCCCCCCCCA
>BEXV01000660.1:19142-30502 GCA_003118195.1 Hemicentrotus pulcherrimus
AAATAAAAATTTATCGGTACTCCCGATAAATTTTGATAAATTTCAAATAGCGCATACGGCCGTACAATGGTAGCTGCGACCCTGAAAATTTCAGAATATGTAGATGTGATATATGACTAACGGGAATAGCTTACCGGTCAAAATTTGTCAAGAAACATTTTTTTATAGCTTAATTAATATCTTGACCTTGAGAGGGCGCTATACAACATAAAGAGTTTGTTATAAATAATTTCATAACTTTAGACTCGATTACAACCGCGAAAGCGATCACTGCATATTGTAGGATCGCATATGCTTCCAATATGTTCATTTGAACTAAATTCATGACCCCATACCAAAACTTTGTATTACCTTTAAAGAAATGACCCAGTGTCAGACGGTTATTTCTGTCTACTACTAGACCTACTAGTAGTTTTGCAACTCTTATCGAGCCAAAGAAGACAGGTAAATCTCTATGATTTTTTGTCTCGACTTGAGCTGCAGACTGTGTCACACTAGTCTCTCTTCTTAACTATTTAGCATTTACTTTACTTTACTTTAATACACGATGTTGTAAGTCTAAGCCTGATCATCAATTCAGGATTCTTCCATGATTACTGCTATCTGCTTTAATCATCACAGATCAAAAGAATAATTGGCATAACAAATTAACAGATAAGGTAGAGGTATAGTAAATTTACATAATGTTTATGAAAATGTCATTTAGATTACACTTTATTTGTAATGTTTTATAAAATCCAAGGCCTAGCCCCTAGATTAAACAAGATAATAATTATAATATTTAATTTTTATAAAGCGCTTAATACAAATGTCTCTAAAGCGCTTTACAAATATACTACCCCGGTCATTGGATTCAGTGCTTGCCCGCACACACTGTGTGCACAATCTCCACTCCCTGGGGAGTATTCCAGCCGGGCGTAATTAATTGACACTCACNCCCACCTCCAAAAAAAGTAGATATATAGTCCTTCCCATTTAATACTGTGTGACACTAGATGGATCTTTGGCTGCGCGCAGTGGAAAATGATGCCTCCTACATAGAGTGTTTTTACAAACCAAAACAGAAGCAATTTTTTTAATTCAGGTTTGATTGTAATCCATTTACAGGTTCTCATAATATCATGATAACAAGCTATTATTCATATACATGTATGACCCTTTGACTTTTGACCTCATGACCCTAAAATCTAATCAGTTCATTAACTCTGCAGGATACATACATGCCTTGAGTTTGATGGTAATCCATTATTTGCTTCATGAGATAATGGGATCATGGGAACGGGACGTAAAGACAGATGGACGGACAGACAACCCAAATACATAATGCCTCCCGCTACTTCCTTACGGAGGCATACAAAATAAAAAGAACAACTTACTAGGCCTGGTCCTAAAGCCTTGATTGATAGGTTCACTCTCTCTGCCATCTTTAACTGACTTGACTGAAACTTGATAATCTGTATCAGGTTCAAGTCCAGCTTGCCTAAACCTCCTTCTGTTTCTACTTGGAACACGTTGTGTAAACTGATTTGGGTTGGCCTCAGTGCCCATGTTGACAACGTAGCCATCAACATCACCAGATGCAGCTTCCCAGTTGACTGTTGCTGTCTCAGTGCCTTCCCTCACTCGCATGCCGTTTGGACTTGGGGGACGACTCGTATCCCCAACCTCTGTACAAAATCAAAGAACCATTCAATTTAAATAGTGTTAACAATTTACTCACAGGCACTTTTAAACATTAAAACAAAACTATTTATAAAAAGATTGAATCAACTGTGAAAAAATGAGTAATTGCCAGAAAAGAACCAAAATCTCATAGTAAACATCTTTCAGATACAAAATGAAGAATAAGAGCTTGCAGAAGTTAATGAATGGCTCTTTGCTTCGAAGGAATCAGTTATTTGAACAGAAGCAGATGCAACACATTTTAAGAAAGGAACTTGATAATAACAGAAAAATCAAATTCTTGTATAAGCCTTACGTGTTTTTACAGACTTTCTTACGGGCTCACTCTCTCCAGATTCTGAGGTAGAAACTACACTGACTTGGTATTCTGAGTTTTCATTCAGGCCTGGGATGGTGGCCCTGTTTGTTCTAGCAGGGTATCGCTGAGAAAAGCTTCTTTGTGAATCAGAAGGAATACCAACATCCACCCTGTATCCAGTAACACTATCATCCCTTGGTGCTTCCCAGTTGACATCAATGGAATCAGTACTGGATGAAGTTGCTCTCATACGTTGGGGGCGCTGTGGACGTCTGGCTTGCCCTACATAAAAGGGGTTAAAAACGATATATTGCATTTCAACACACATACAGTACAACAAAATGTCTCCAGGTTTCATTATACAAAAAATCCCAAGATGTTGGGTAAGTTTTATTCTGTAGTATACAATTTCATATTTAGCTATACAAATTAAAAACTCTTAACACACCAATGGCTTCAATGGCCATTATCCTTCAGCCAGTATGCAATAAAAGTGAAATGGAAAGCACTCACTTGTTCTTGCTTTCCTTCTTACAGGTTCACTGTCTCCTGATCTGGAGGTAGAATACAAATTGACCTGATAATCTGTATCTGGCATTAAGCCTGGGATGTCTGCACTTGTTGTGCCTGGTTCAAAGTCCCTTGTAAATTGGCGAGGGTTTGAAGGAGGTCCAGCTTCTAATCTGTATCCAGTTACATCATCTTCTTCAGGTTCTTCCCATTCAACACCCAATGAGTCATAACGACTCTTCACTTTGGTACCACTTGGACGGCGGGGGCCGCGGCTACGGGTTTCCCCTAAACGAAAAATAAAAATCACATTTAGCATGGCATTTAGACTGCTGCTTGTTAAATGGACTGAACTGGAGTATCACTCTCAAAGAATACTTTGAGTAGGGAAAAGGCATCGCAGTAGGAAAAAAATACAATCATATATTGACTTTCTCTTTTCAAGTTTACCTTCCTGGCTTTGCTGAAAAAAAGATTTTTGATCCAAATTTGGAAAAAAAGTTTTTCAGCATAATCTTTTTGCCATAACTATTATTGAGTAAATTTGTTAAAGGGGTCAGGAATGGTTATGCTGAAAATAAGAGTTTCAATCCAAATTGGGTTCCTTTACAAGAATGTATCAGTAATTTACCACTTTTTCCCTTGACTGATTTTAGCTACTAAATGTGAGTTGTGAGCCATTGCTTCTGATTTATCAAACCCACAGTAATAATAGCAACACAATCGTCATGACACCAAAAACCAATTAAAGGGACTTAGTAACATTATTCAGATGAGAGAAAATGGTGCTAAGGTAGTGACGTCAATGCTAAATGTACAATTAAAGATATTCTGAAAGTTTGAGTGAAAACGCACCAATATTAACATCGAACGATCCCTTAATTCTCCCAATTATATTAGTACAATTTAATTACATTTTAGGTGAATACAAATCGCCACAAAGCAATGAATTGGCTCTATATATACCATTCCAGACATGTAAGTGTTGACAGATTTTTATAGCCTGATTTATAACTTATTTTCAAAGAAAAACGGTTGGGAAAATTCAAAAATGGTGGGGAAAATTTACTGTTAATCACTGTTAGAAGGTGTTGCACAGTAACACCTTCATAGAAAACCATAAATATCTTTGTGGTTTGAGAATTTTTCTCAGGATTTTTTGCCTGTTAGAGGGTAAGTAGAGTAGAAGAAATATAATAAGTAGCATTTCATTAAAAAATTACACAGTTTTTTAATCAAACTTCAACAATGTTACAGAGTCACTTTAATAACTTTACAGAATGAAAAACATTTACTCACTAGGCTTTGTCCTAAAGCCTTGTTGAATAGGGTCACTTTCCCCTTCTGAATCAAATGACTTAATTGAAACTTGGTAATCTGTATCAGGTTCAAGCCCATCTTGCCTGAACCTCCTCCTCTGCCCACTTGGAACACGTTGTGTAAACTGATTTGGGTTGGCCTCAGTGCCCATGTTGACAACATAACCATCTACATCATTAGTTGCAGCTTCCCAGTTGACTGTCGCTCTATCAGAACCTTCTCTGATTTGCATCCCATTTGGGGGAGAATTGGCAGCTCCTCCACCTCCGCCACCACCTCCACTGGCAGCCTCTGCAGACAATAGATTGATTGAATATTTCTTTATGATACTGAAGGAATAAATTGTAAAATAATAACATTATGTATAATAATATATAAAATTGTAATATAAAAAAGTTATGTATGATAAAATTGATATATAATAGATTAGATGTTTCTGATAATTTATGAAATCAAGTCTCGTATCACATTAACTACCATATACCGTACATGTACAAGACAGTTTTCCTTGTTCTTTGATACAATAGAATCTATTACAAATATTTAATTTGTAATGTAAATTACATGTATACTTTCTCAAGTGGAATATTCTAGGTTTCATGATTTTTATATTTCCTCAGTTCCTAGAATGGGTGAGATTTATGATTTAAATATTCAACATTTATATTAATAACTTAAAGTCTCTTACGTGTACTGATCTTGTCTGATACAGGCTGACTGCGTCCAAACTCATTCTGAGCTGTGACAGACACGACGTAGACTTGATCAGGCTGTAGACCTGATACAGTGGTGAATCGATCAGAGCTGCCTAAATTGAGGGTCTGTTCTGTTGGGTTAGAGTCTGGGCCTACAGATACTTCAAAACCAGTCACGCCATCCTGCTCTACACTATTATGAGCCCACTCTGCATCAATGCTGTCAGACGTGGATCGCAGGCGAAGGTTACCAGCTGCTGAAGGTACGGGGGAAGCTACAAAATGAACAGACAAAAATGCAAGATACATTTGTCCAATTAATATATATTTTTCAAATTCCCTGCATGCTTCTTGATTCTGTATGTCTGGTCATCTTGTATCATTTCAACAAAAATATTTTAACAAGAAGTAAATATAACCCAACTCTGGAATTTGCTGAGGACACTGGAAGATTTGAGAGAGAGATAATTACTGAATCAAATTCCGCAATCACATAAAGAAATTGTTTCAAAATTTGATATCAGTATACATTTTACCTAATAGGATGACATTTAAAATGTGGTAAGTATCATGCTTATCTTAAATCTACAGAAGCCTGAATCACCTTTGATGCACTATCAAACATGTTAATATTTCATATAATGCTACGTAGCAGTACCAAGTTTTAAATATATATATATATATATATAATGCACAGGGTACGGCATGCTCACACACACACACACACACACACACCCACACACCCATACCTGTTGTTGCACTGAATGTTTCAGCTGAACTTCTTTGTCCACCACTGACCGACTGGACAGCTACTTGATAGGTAGCTCCAGCATCTAGTCCACTGATTGTAGCACCCCTTTGATCTTGACCGACTTCCATGCTATTCTCATCCACAGAGTTCTTTCCGTAGCTAACCACGTAGCCATCGATCTGAGACCTAGGTGGGGTCCACTCCATGTTAATGTTTGTCCCATCTGCTGAGCCCTGCACGTTACTAGGTGGGTCTGGTGGAGGAGTTGCTGGTGCTGAATAGGGTTAAAGGAACAACACAAAACATGAAGTCAGTTATATCCATTCATGTACATAACAAATTTGTAATTTGAGATTAACTGTAAATTAAACTTACTGAAATAAGCCTTTTGATGTACTCCTTAATCTAACCAGTGTATCATAATATACCTCTATAATAATGGACTAACTCCATTAACACAAGAACATAAACAGATAGTTGAAAACTAATGAAAGTAATTAGCCAACAAAAATAAGTATTAAAACAAATAATATTCCAATGCCTTAAAAAATTGCTTTTTTCACTGACTCCTGAAATCTTCATGATCTTACAATCATGAAAGATTTAGCTCTCCTGTTAATATGACTATTGGAAGTAAGATGTAAGCACACTCTGGGAGTACACAAACAATGTTTTAGAAGTGAAGCATGCACAATATTTGCAAGCTCTCAAAGCTATCATGTAATGTTCAATTTAAAAATACATTCTTTCAAATTATATAAAATGAGTAATAGACATCTACGTACCATCCTCTGTGCGTTCATTCACCCATGGTGAAAATCCACCAACCTTTCCATTACTAGTGATAGTGGCAATTTTGAACAAGTATCTAGTACCAGGAGCAAGATCTGAATGAGGAACATATAATAACATGAATGAGTAACATGGATGAAGACACTTTACTGACATTTTTTTTAAAAACAGAATACATATATTAAAATGAATAAGTACAACAGATAATGACACTTTACTGACATTGGTTAAAAGGTTTAGGAACAACATATGACTGCTAAATTCGTTCCATAAAATAATATTCATTATAAAATAGCCTGGCAGCATTTGCAAGTTTTATATCCCTCTTTTAAATATTACACCCCTGTCAATGTTTCTGTTATCCTAGTAATTTTTAATTCATCCTGTTTATTTTCATCTACCGGTAATTACGTTGTTATGATAATTTGCATAATTTGAATACTAGGACATTGCTAACGTTTAAATTTCATAGATAGGACATACATAACATATTCATAATTCCTACAAAGTTCTACAGAATTTGATGTGGGTTGCAAAAAGGACATACATGTATCATCTTTAACATAAAAAGCCCTTACACAATATCAGAAAGTGATATCGATTATTGTTTAAATTTTTTCTTATTTCTATGATTCTACCATCATTAATATCATCTGTCGGATAGCTCTGCCTCATCAATTGAATGTATCTATCTGTGGGGGAAAAAACATTCAACATTGCAGATGTACATGTACATTGTACATGTACATGTAGGCCTTTTACTGCTCAATCAAGACTATCAAGTGACATTGAAACTGCAGCTGAGGTGCTATCTCATAATTACTAAGAATTACAAGTTCATTACATATTTTTTACCTGTAACTGTATATGATGGATCAGATGGTACATCAATTCTCTTTCCTGATGCATCTGACTGACCATCCTGTTTGTACAGAATCTTATAGCCACTGATGGTATGACCACCAACGGGCAACTTTTTAGGTGCGGTCCATGCCAACGATACCGATGTTTGGGTGTGGCCAGTGGTCTGTACATTCAGAGGGGGTCCTGCCTTCTCTGTGGACCAAAGAAAATGAGAAGTATATTTACAAATATACCATTTTTATGTTTTAACGTTGTGGGGTAATGATTATAAGACAAGGAATGAGAAGGAATTCAACACTCACATCAGGATATTGGGATATTGCACTTGGACCAATATTAATCAATTCAATTCATTAAAACTTTCTATTCCTTCTACATGTATATTATCATACAAAGTAATTTCATATTATTTGTTCTTTTAACCAAGTGTCAGGTGTTATTAAATAAAGTGCGTCTTAATTGGTTAGATCATCATGCATCAGCAATTCACTGTCGTAAAGGGTATCCAGTCATCTCCACGTGTAATTAAATGTGGAGTAACACAAGGGTAAAATTTAGGGCCATTATTATTTTTGATCTTCATTAACGACTTACCAAATTGTCTTCAAAATTATGCTGTTTCATTATATGCTGATGATACCTGCATTTATTATGCGAGTAATGTTCTACAAGATATTGAAAATCATTTGAATCAAGACTTACAAAATATTTCTGATGGCTTTCATGTAATCGGTTGGCATTAAATACAAAGAAATGTGAAACAATGCTAATTGGATCTTTAAAAAAAATTGTGGAAAACATCCTTTTATTGATAGCAAAAAGAAATGAACCAGGATACTGTGTGTAAATATCTTGGGGTTAACATTGATAACTCGTAAGATTGGGATAAACATGTGAAATATTTGTGTTAAAGTACTGCGAAGAATTTGTATTTGTTTAAAAGAATAAGACATTGTATCTAGCGGCATTACTCTTATATAAGTCAATTGCTCAAAGTAAATTTGATTATTGTGATGTTGTTTGGAATAATATGAAGAAACAAAATATTCACAAACTACAAATTTTACAAATAGATTACTTAAAACAGTAATAAGAGTGGAAAATAGATACTCAACTAGACTTTTGTATGGAAATCTGTGCTTAGATACCCTAGTTGAGAAACGTAACAAACATGTTCTATATACTACTATGTATAAAATTGCAGACCAATCGACCCCAGATTATCTTTTAAGAAACATACATTTAGACAAATCAATTTTTCACAATAAATTTGTTAAAATCTTAGCAAGGGTATCAATAATAAACTGTTCTAACACTCAAGGGTTCATAACAGTTTCCACCTACTAGTAAGTTCACAAACTTTCTCCAAAAAATGACTGTCATTTCTTAAACACTGCAAATGCAGAGGAAAGAGCTGCAATATGAGGTGGGTCTTTTGTTGCTGTACTATTCTGAATTTTGGCTGCAACATGGTTGTAATAATAATGATGATGAAACTGATAAAAGATCCATGAAAAACAATGCATACATACAAATGCTTGAAAATTTGATGATTTCTGGTGTTGATTTCTTCATTTGATGTGTCAGTACTCAGTCCGGCCAAAAAGTTTGTCCAGAGTTCCTATACTGGTTCACGATGGTAAAACATTCTTATTCTTCTTGGCCTCAATCAATATGGCAGCTAAAGTAATTAAAGCTGCCACTGCTTGAGTCACTCATTAAAATGAAGGTGACTTATTGACTACTTTAATAATGCAAACCATGTAGGTACTGCATGTGTGATGCAAAGGAATATTAATTTGCTGCACCTTCAAACCTCAATCAGCAGGTTTCCTCAGGTTGTTAGGTCCTCTGGGGTAACAGCATCACTGATGATGAAGTATATCATACCTGTATTATGAGTTGTTTCAATCTATTTAGGTACATTCATTCGCTGCCTCATTTCTGATGAAACCCATGCCACAATTTACTACTACATGTACATGTACATGTTTGAGGTCAAGGTGTCACCCACCTGTCTAGGCGCACTCCACATGCATTAAATTTCATGGCACATGATTGAATTTGATTTTCATGTTTTTTTTCCATATAATCTGCTGACATGGCCTACAAAATTTGTCTGTTTACCAATGCTAAAAGACATACTAGATTACAATCGACTACTGAGATACTAACTGGGATCACATAGACTGCACGCCATGCTCACATTCCTAACATCCGCTGCACAACTTGAATTCTCTTAACTCCATGACTGAAATTGAACTTCTTTAGAAACATGGAAGAGACATTACGTCATTTCATTTTGACGAGTCAATTTCATTCCAGATGAATAATTTTTAGATGATTTGGGCACCCTGAACTTTATAGTAAACAAACAAATCTGGATCCCTTCATGGTACTTTTCTTACTAATTGCAGTGCAGCTTAGAAAATATCTAACAAGTTCTTTCAAAACGTTTTCAAGCTTCAGGTATGCATATAAGTGTTAAATCTGTTTTGAAAAACAAAAATCTATGTTGACTTGGAGCTGCAAGAGATATTTACATCAATTGAAAGATGACCATCTGAACGTTTAAGAAACAACTAGGTACCATAAATACTACATGAAATCAGGATGAAAATAGAAAGATTAAGAATAATTTGATTGTTATCATGTTACTAAAAATTGCAAGTTTTCATACTTAGCATCACCATGAAATTTGTATGGTTCTGATTAAAAAACGTAATTATTCATTGCACCTCCCAGTAACCCCCATCCCCATCATCTTCACCACCCAAAAAAATTAAATAAATAAAATTAAATAAATTGAACAGCATAAATGCAATAATAGCAATAAGGGAGCAATAATGCAAAAAAAGAATGAATACCCCATTCTAATTCCATGCAGGGCTATTAATTTGCACCTTTTTTTCTATCTTTAAAAAATGTTTGTTGGTGTGCTTATTTGTTTATATCTTGCATAATGTTGTGACCTGTGTAAAAAATGGAAAGGATCTTTTAAGAGATATCTAAGACATGAATTAAAAGAAGCAACATGCAAATGCAGACTGAAAAACACATACTGTTTGACTTTTGACTTGGTTATATTAATGCAGCGGGTCAAAATTTGCGATTTGTTTTGTTTTGTTTAGAAACAAAATTAATTTGCCTTCTCGCAAAATTCACATTTCATAGTAAGTTATTTTCAGTTACCAGTTTTTCTGGGTCAGGCTGGCATGTTGGAATGTAATCGGGTGACAACGCAGGCTTTTGTAACATTCTTAAAGATAATTGATGAATTGAAGAATTGCTGTGAATAACCAAACAATAGTTGTTTTGCTGGAATTAATAGACAGTTCAGCTGAGATGAATGTTTCTCTTCCTGATTACTTCCAGTCTTGACATTTTCCGGCTCACCTACGTTCTTCAAAGTTTTGAAAGAGCTAGAGCAGGTGAGAGTAGGTGAGTTATGCCAGGGAGGAGTTTGAGGTGTTAGATGAGCAGATAGAGAGAGAGAGAGAGAAATGGTGATAGAGAGCAGAAGAGAGTGTGTGAGAGAGTGTGTCTGAAAGAGAAGAAGAAATGTGGCGGGCCATAAATAAATCTGTACTACTGTTCGTCAAACATAAAGTCAGATATCTGTATTTTAGTTTACATTGTTGACCAAGAAAGTGTGAATACAGTAGCAAATTATCTGGCGGAGGGAGGGGGCATGACATGGAAGTAGGCCTACAAATAAAAACTGACTTACAAGAGAAAAAAAAAGAAAATGTCAAATATATCCAAAACTAAGTAAATTTATGAGAAGCAGAAATAGTTTTCAAAATAATTATCACATATTCTGCTTTTGATATTCATAATAATTTTAAAAGCTAAGATCTTTGATAGACAAGAAAAAGGTTCCTTAATTTGATTCAGGTGCATGGTCGGCAGGTCATGCATTGTTAGCAGATTTTGGCTATATAAGGGAGGCCCCCAGTGCAGTGAAGAAAGAAGTTCCTAGCTCCCTGCAGCCTGCAAGCCTTGCTGCTCTAATGTGTTCATATCTAAACTGCTCAACTTAAAATCTGAAAATGCTGTGGATTGCTTTGACATCACTATTATCAAACATTAATGGTTTTACTTATCAGTATTTGAATTTGTTATGACATACAACATCATCTGTTTTTGTTTTTTTTTATCTCTGCAAATATTCTAGAATAAATGGATCTTACAATGAAGGGTACTACTAGACTAGACCGAAAGCTCTAGTCTCTGATATTGACGGTTGTTCTGCTGAGATTGCATCTGGCTCCTCTGACCGCTTCTATACATACATGTGTATGGGGAATGTCAACAAATGTCAGTTTTATTAAAGGTACAGTGTAATACAAAGTTTTGGGAAATTTTCAAAATTTGGTGGATAATGATTCTTTACAATTTTGATATATTTGGATGCCCCTGTGGATGTATAATAAGCACTAAAAAA
>BEXV01000660.1:33787-50208 GCA_003118195.1 Hemicentrotus pulcherrimus
AGATATGTTTTACATGGTCGCTCCATTTGCTCCAGTCAAGTTTTTCATTAATATAGACACCAAGGAACGTTGTCCTTGTCTTTTATCTCTATAGAAGTATCGCCCAGTTTAATATTTAGCGAAAGGTTGTCATTACATTTTCTACCTCTAATTTTTTTAAAGCACATTAAAAGAGAGCACATTACTTCTAAACCATAACGTCAACTTTGGCAGTTCCGAATTTAGTTTTTGTTCGAGAGTGTTGATTTCACGATGAGACAAGAAAACACTCGTATCATTTGCAAATAAAGTATACCAAAGTATAATCTATAAAATGATATTAATAATTGCTATAATTTATATGTACACTGTCGCTCATAAAGGTAGAATATTGTTGTTTTATCCCAATTTATGGAATTATTTTAAAAATTATTTGAAAATAACGGTAATAGATCTATACATTCTCAGATTTTATTGAATAATAATTTGCCAATGTGTGTTTTGCGTGACTGCTAGAGCATGTGTATGGTATTATGCTCATCAAATAGGGGACCTATGCCCTTAAGTCATATATAACAGTAATGAGGATTAATGCTTGTTGTTGGGTTGTTGTTGTTGGGATGTTGGCGCTATCCATCGATTTCGATGATTTTCGACAGGCTGTGTGTGAGGGCGTCTTGCTCTCACTTCTGCTGCTCTACGTTTCTGTGATTCTGCTACTTGCCCAGTGTGTGAGATAAAGATTTATCTTGGTCTTCGTTATTGGCTAAGTGAAAGATTAAAGATTAAGGGTGGTTTAATGTGCTCGTTATTCATTATTTTTTAGTCATTTATTGTTAGAGCTGGTTGGAATTCATACCATGACGTTTTCGGTGTCAATTTATAGGGTTAATGATAAAGAATGTGTCTTATGTTTAATAGAATGCGCATTTAATAATCGGCTGCCATCATTTATTCAGGCTTTCGTATGTCCCTCATCTCCTCCACCACTCTGTTACTTTTTTGAAAAAATATGATAACAACACAATGCTATAATACCCTTTATAATTGTCGATATCTTCCAGTACCTTTTATAAAGGCTAAAATGCTTGAGCAGTTTTCTTCTTTTCCAAGTAGATTTAAGTTAGGATTCGTCACAAGAAGTCTGCAATACCTACTATTCCTCCGTCGCTCTGTTATTTTTCTGGAGAAAAAAAAATTATCCTGAAAAGCACATTACCTTTTATAAAGACTAAAATGATTGAGTAGTTTTCTTCTTTTCCAAGTAGATTTAAAAAAAAAATTATATATAGTTAGGATTCGTCACATGAAATCTGCGATCCATACGATTCCTCCGTCATTCTGTTACTTTTATGGGAAAAAAATTAAACAAAAGGGCACTTATATAGCACATCGACACGGTTTTAATCCTGGGGCCTTACAACTTCGAGGCCATTGCTTTGTCACTGAACCATGACTGTACGCAGCGGGGGCTAGGGTAGGGGGCAGTTTCCATAAATAAAATAAAAAACAGCAAATGCAATAAATTTTCAATAAATTATAGCATTTTACCCCGGTTCCCAACATAAAAAAATCTTTTGTGTGCCCATGCCTTGAGCCATAATGCATGGCCGTCCAGAGGATTTTATGCCGTCACGCAGTCACGCAAAACACACNTGTTAAAGTACTGCGAAGAATTTGTATTTGTTTAAAAGAATAAGACATTGTATCTAGCGGCATTACTCTTGTATAAGTCAATTGCTCAAAGTAAATTTGATTATTGTGATGTTGTTTGGAATAATATGAAGAAACAAAATATTCACAAACTACAAATTTTACAAATAGATTACTTAAAACAGTAATAAGAGTGGAAAATAGATACTCAACTAGACTTTTGTATGGAAATCTGTGCTTAGATACCCTAGTTGAGAAACGTAACAAACATGTTCTATATACTACTATGTATAAAATTGCAGACCAATCGACCCCAGATTATCTTTTAAGAAACATACATTTAGACAAATCAATTTTTCACAATAAATTTGTTAAAATCTTAGCAAGGGTATCAATAATAAACTGTTCTAACACTCAAGGGTTCATAACAGTTTCCACCTACTAGTAAGTTCACAAACTTTCTCCAAAAAATGACTGTCATTTCTTAAACACTGCAAATGCAGAGGAAAGAGCTGCAATATGAGGTGGGTCTTTTGTTGCTGTACTATTCTGAATTTTGGCTGCAACATGGTTGTAATAATAATGATGATGAAACTGATAAAAGATCCATGAAAAACAATGCATACATACAAATGCTTGAAAATTTGATGATTTCTGGTGTTGATTTCTTCATTTGATGTGTCAGTACTCAGTCCGGCCAAAAAGTTTGTCCAGAGTTCCTATACTGGTTCACGATGGTAAAACATTCTTATTCTTCTTGGCCTCAATCAATATGGCAGCTAAAGTAATTAAAGCTGCCACTGCTTGAGTCACTCATTAAAATGAAGGTGACTTATTGACTACTTTAATAATGCAAACCATGTAGGTACTGCATGTGTGATGCAAAGGAATATTAATTTGCTGCACCTTCAAACCTCAATCAGCAGGTTTCCTCAGGTTGTTAGGTCCTCTGGGGTAACAGCATCACTGATGATGAAGTATATCATACCTGTATTATGAGTTGTTTCAATCTATTTAGGTACATTCATTCGCTGCCTCATTTCTGATGAAACCCATGCCACAATTTACTACTACATGTACATGTACATGTTTGAGGTCAAGGTGTCACCCACCTGTCTAGGCGCACTCCACATGCATTAAATTTCATGGCACATGATTGAATTTGATTTTCATGTTTTTTTTCCATATAATCTGCTGACATGGCCTACAAAATTTGTCTGTTTACCAATGCTAAAAGACATACTAGATTACAATCGACTACTGAGATACTAACTGGGATCACATAGACTGCACGCCATGCTCACATTCCTAACATCCGCTGCACAACTTGAATTCTCTTAACTCCATGACTGAAATTGAACTTCTTTAGAAACATGGAAGAGACATTACGTCATTTCATTTTGACGAGTCAATTTCATTCCAGATGAATAATTTTTAGATGATTTGGGCACCCTGAACTTTATAGTAAACAAACAAATCTGGATCCCTTCATGGTACTTTTCTTACTAATTGCAGTGCAGCTTAGAAAATATCTAACAAGTTCTTTCAAAACGTTTTCAAGCTTCAGGTATGCATATAAGTGTTAAATCTGTTTTGAAAAACAAAAATCTATGTTGACTTGGAGCTGCAAGAGATATTTACATCAATTGAAAGATGACCATCTGAACGTTTAAGAAACAACTAGGTACCATAAATACTACATGAAATCAGGATGAAAATAGAAAGATTAAGAATAATTTGATTGTTATCATGTTACTAAAAATTGCAAGTTTTCATACTTAGCATCACCATGAAATTTGTATGGTTCTGATTAAAAAACGTAATTATTCATTGCACCTCCCAGTAACCCCCATCCCCATCATCTTCACCACCCAAAAAAATTAAATAAATAAAATTAAATAAATTGAACAGCATAAATGCAATAATAGCAATAAGGGAGCAATAATGCAAAAAAAGAATGAATACCCCATTCTAATTCCATGCAGGGCTATTAATTTGCACCTTTTTTTCTATCTTTAAAAAATGTTTGTTGGTGTGCTTATTTGTTTATATCTTGCATAATGTTGTGACCTGTGTAAAAAATGGAAAGGATCTTTTAAGAGATATCTAAGACATGAATTAAAAGAAGCAACATGCAAATGCAGACTGAAAAACACATACTGTTTGACTTTTGACTTGGTTATATTAATGCAGCGGGTCAAAATTTGCGATTTGTTTTGTTTTGTTTAGAAACAAAATTAATTTGCCTTCTCGCAAAATTCACATTTCATAGTAAGTTATTTTCAGTTACCAGTTTTTCTGGGTCAGGCTGGCATGTTGGAATGTAATCGGGTGACAACGCAGGCTTTTGTAACATTCTTAAAGATAATTGATGAATTGAAGAATTGCTGTGAATAACCAAACAATAGTTGTTTTGCTGGAATTAATAGACAGTTCAGCTGAGATGAATGTTTCTCTTCCTGATTACTTCCAGTCTTGACATTTTCCGGCTCACCTACGTTCTTCAAAGTTTTGAAAGAGCTAGAGCAGGTGAGAGTAGGTGAGTTATGCCAGGGAGGAGTTTGAGGTGTTAGATGAGCAGATAGAGAGAGAGAGAGAGAGAGAGAGAGAGAGAGTGAGAGAGAGGGGAGACAACGCCTTCCCTCGCCTCACAAACAAACACACCCACTCAAATCAGAAAGGCGTGTCC
Source organism: Hemicentrotus pulcherrimus (assembly GCA_003118195.1). Lineage (NCBI taxonomy): Eukaryota > Metazoa > Echinodermata > Echinoidea > Camarodonta > Strongylocentrotidae > Hemicentrotus > Hemicentrotus pulcherrimus. Next base: position 38,109 of record BEXV01000660.1, read on the forward strand.
TCCATTGCAAACTTATCGGTTCAAGACTAAGTAAATGATTCTATATCTCATATTGTTAGAATATTTTTTTTGTGTGTACCCGAATCAGGGTTCGAATCCCAAAATGTTTGAAATGAAAACTCCCAGCTCCGTTGACGGACTTTGTATGTTGGATGGGGTAAATTAAACAAAGGGGTCAGAGCTGGGAAAATATACCCCTAACAGTTGCATTAAACTTATAATGTCGAGCATTATTGCCAAATAGATAGCTATTGAACATTTATTTAAAGGCATCGGAGAGAGATTTTACGGGATTTTTTTGCTATTATATTTTACATGAGGATAAACTTGATTGCATACCCCCCTATTAAGGAAATGTAGTCGTCCATAAACTCGTTGACCTGTCCCTTTCACGGATAGCACAGGTGCAGCAGATCAGCTGATTTTCCCCAACTCACGAATACCCAATGAGGAGACAGAATAAGGACAAGAGCAGTTCCAGTTCCTTCGCTCTATAGCTAAGTGTCCTTGGGAGTTCATGAACATTTTCATGTTTATCTTATTGTAATCCTTTATGATAATTGATCCGGTAATTGATATATTCAAACAAAGAACAGTGGATGTCCATAAAAGGATACCTCAGCCACCTCATCGCGGGTACCCTCATCGTGGAAGGCACATCTGGTGATGTATCAACAAGACTTCCTCCCAGGATATACGCTTGGCAAATCGAAGCCTGTACTTTCTTAAGTTAGTCACATTCAGGTCTATTTTCCTTCAGAATCATACAAAAGCATATGTTAAAATGTCCATCATTCGAGCACAACACTGTACACTGTATCAATAAACTACGATGTACAACTGATCATGAGGTGTATTCAATCAATGTACACTTACGCATTTCTCTCCTCTTTAAAAAAAAAAGAAGTCCAATGGAACCACATTCATGACCCCATGAAAAATAAATTATTAAACAAATTACATCTCTGAGATATCCTTAGTGAGCAGGCCTCGATCTTCTAAAAATGACAAAACTTGTCCTTTTTTAAATCCCATTAAAAAAAATCATACCTGGGCCATAGATTTTTACTGGACTCCTCTTTTCACATACTATATGAAAAAGATTTATTTCTCCATCTACAACCAAAAGGGCAGATTGTGTTCATACAAAAGAAACTGCATGTGGCTCACAAGAGAAATCACAGCGTTCCCTATTTTCTTTGATCAACTAAAAGCTTTCCTTTTTATCCTTTATCCACTTTGATCTCCTCAACAAAAAAATATCTAATTTTTTACTTTTATTAAAACCAAATTGATACCAAAGTGAAATCATGATTTAACAAAACCCTGGCCCTGTATTACAAGACTGCAAACTTGTGATTGATTTAGGGACTTGATATTGATTCGGATCAATATCAACTCTTTGTAAGACGGGGCCCTGGAATCTCTATGTGTACGCCTAATTCATGGTGTACAATGGAACCATATAAGCAAGATGAGCTGATTCTCGTTCCTGTCCGTCTCACTGTAGGAGTTTGACCCCTTCCTGACCTCATCCATACATAATCATGTGGAGATAATCCATCATGCTTGCTAACTGCTTCTACAACAAATGCTCAGACAATTGCTCCGCAGTCAATTCCCTTATTTTTTTAACTTAAACCCTGGACCAAACACTATTACCTAACCCCAACCCTAACACGATATCTAACCTAACGAAGTAGGGTCCATGCTTAAACTAACCATGGACACACTGCCTTAAAACTGAATCTTTGACAAAATCAATCATAAAGCAAAATGTTGTCATAGCAAAACTTGGATCACGTACACACTTCTATTCTGGGGGGTTATCAAAATCAATATGAACTCACAACAAATTTCTATAAAATACAGACTGTGTAATAGGTTCTTGACCCAATAGGCAAGCGAAAGATAAGAATCAATAAACTGAATATTAAAAGCAAACATGAATCTGAGGCCGTTCAATTTAGCTCACAACGGGACATTTATTGCTATAATATTCCCCAACATTAGGATTGGAGGAAAAAATAAGACTTGGTGCTATTATATTCTCAAGCTCGAGCAAGCACACCTGTTCCATCGTACCCACATTCCAAATCTCATTACTTGAACTTAAGCATACCATAATTGAAGCATTTATATTATTGTTTACCTTAACCATCCAGAGATTTTAGCAAAACAATTCAAATAATTGTTTACTTCTCATCTTGCTAAACTGAAACTTGGATCACCAACTTGAAAATCTGTCCTATGTATTTTTGTTTTAAAGCTATGAAACCAATTGTAGTTTACAGAACTTAAATACTTGACAGACTACCGAGATATTTTGGTTCTTTTTTTTCAGAATAAATTTCAACAGGACTTTTTATCTTTATTTATTAATGCTTGCAAAAAGCATCTTATACCCCTTCCCCCCCTCTCTCTTTCTCTCTCTTGGTATAACCACTATTTTTCTTTTCCCCCAAACATTCCCAGTTTCTTTCTCCCAGACACATGCCTCCACCTCCCCCTCCCCTTCTATCTCACTCATCTCAATCTTTTCAACAACTCAAAATTACATTAACTTATAGACTAGAAGAAAATAATCTTGGTCTATATTTTGAGCAGTTACTAATATAACCTTGTAGTGTCTTCATGATCTCTATTATGAACACAAGTTCTGTGTGTGAACCTCCCCCCCTCTCTCTCTCTCTCTTTCTATCTCACTTCTGAACTTTATCAACAACATGAAACATTTCCAAGTGAAACAAAATATAAGAAATATTAGGATTTATTATTTCCAACTTTTACCATGAAATTCTGTTGTAAGTTCAAATGATAAATTTACTGTAAATTCATCCATCACTATGAAGACATGAACAATTAACAAGAGAATATTGAATGTACTGGCATTTCAATCTGTATTAGATACAGTAACATACAGTAAATGTCAAATTCCTTACAATTTGATTTTAGGAATTGGTATATAATGTTCTCATCCCCAATACCAATTGAATAGCACTTTCAGTGTATTCCTCATGTACTAATTCTTTGAACATAAAATGTAGCAAAAAGAATAATTACTTGTTTAAATGCTAAGCAGATAACTACCCTTGGTGAATGTGATGGGACAAATTATCACTTCCGAGGTGATCTGGATGTAGTTATCTTTCCGAAGCGAAGCTGAGGAAAGATAGCATATACATTCAGATCACCAAGGAAGAGATAGTTTGCCATCGCCTGAAGCCAAAAGGTGATAATTTGCTTGATATTCAACATCAAAAAAATTTCACTTCTCCCGTCATTTTAGAGCAACATGTCATCAATTAACAGCTAGCAAACGGTGTTTGATACATACAGTGCATGCAGTATGATGGTGTGACCATATACTTAGCACATGACCAAAGTTTGCGTTCTAACACTAAAAGCGCTTAAATAGGAGAGAAATATGCAGTGTATGCTATAAAAGTGAGTTGCACTGTGTAAATAGGAGCCTATCTAGACAGTGTAACAAACTTTTTGCTTCTCCACGTAATGAAGGCCGATGTATCTTTCATCACGTGATTTACTTTTGACCAAACGTAGAGCAGGATTCTTAGTATATGGAATATAATAGGAAATATATTGGGTATTAAAAGCGGGAAATAAAATGCACTTAAAGATATAGACCGGTAGTGGTACAATTGCGGTGCAAGGGTTTAGATGCAAAATATCCATTCAATATTGTTAAAATATTGCCTTCAGAGTTTCAGATGGCAATAATTCAACCTAAATTTGCAAAAAAAGCAGAAATATATGCCCAAATGTTCAATGTTGAAGTGTATCAGCTATATCTATCCAGGCCAGATCAATATGTTAATTTACCAAATATACCGGTATCAATTAGTATGGTAGGTGGTTTCCTGCATTATTTGAGAGGGGGGTGTTTTCAAATTTGGTCTATACCTTTAAGATGATCAGATTATACAACAATATATTATGTTGCTGTGTGACCATATGAATATAAATATTCTTTGTTGTAATTATTTGTCTGATGAGGGTGTTTGGAAATAAAGGTACAGAACAGTTCAAGACAGTTAATTATGCAATTCCGAGGTAATTTGTCCTATACATTCCCAACCTTGTCTAGATTTCAGTATACATGTACCTTGTGATTGTATCAAGTGAATATCCTTATTGTAGCAGACCAAATATCTCAGAGACTAATAGTCTCAACATTTATTTTATTCTTTACAAATAATTCCATGATAATTCAAAATGCACAGGACAAGCAATGACCTAATTCCTTGGACTTGCCCAATAATAGTTGAGGAATCAGGAGATTATATCATATTGGTACACTAAGGGCTAAACTGCATTTATCATCTGAATAGCATGACCCTATTTCATCGGGAGGAATGGAAATGTGAGCCGATAGCCACCCAGGTTGCAATCAATACCAATACAAAATGACATAAAGCTTAGGGGGACAGCACTCACTGATTGAACCAATTGACATTCACCCCTTACCAATAATCATACCAGATGTTTTCTTACACTAGCACTCGGGAGTGAGAGCACCGTTCCTATCACATTTCAAGATTCCAGAACTTGCATTCACACCCCTTCTTTATGAAAATGCACCAGTTGATTCTGATCGAGGAGAAAGGGAAGGACTTTTATGATTGGCGTAGAAATTCAGGGATCATGTCATCTTTGGCTTGCTGCAAGTAGGGGGGGATTGAGGTGGTGGAGATTATTAAAATTAAATTGGCTAGGTTCTGAACTAGGGAGAGGGGTAAATATCCATTTATAATAATAACACCATATACATGTAATTCAACGTTTATGTCTTTGTCAGGTTTCAGGAATATTGTGTACAGAATATATAGATAAATTTCCTAATGTAAATTCTTGGTCTAAACTTTGCGATTGAATTTTCAATTAGGGGTACATGTACACGCTGTACTTTCTGCAAAAATCATGGTTATTCTATTGAATGAGGAATGGGGGGGGGGGCATTGGAACTGTTTTGGCAGTTTTTCATTTTGAACTACTGCATTATATGCTATCTGCTTAGAAAGTATGACCTTCAATGTGAATGTACATATTTTTTGTAACATATCCCAGAGTTACTATGCTGGGTAGATTGGGAGTAAATGTTCAAAATGACAGTCAATGACATATTTTGACTCTACATCAGGAAAGGTATTTGTCAACATAATCATTTCATGAGAGGCATGAGTGCAAATGCTGAGAAGGCTTTTAAGAAGAACTTTACGAAAGAAAAAAGCTCACATATTATGCTCAATAAATAAATATTTGTAGTTCATTCAAAGTAAAATATACAACACACTAGACAAAAAACTAGACAACTTTTAAGTACAAGTCCACTCTAAAAAATTAACTTCATTTCAATAGAAGCAGCAAAAATCAGAAAAACCAATCAAAAAATGTTTGAGCAAAATCGGATAACTAATAAGAGAGTTATGAATATTTTAAAAAGTATATAAAACTATGGAACAATGAAAATCACTACACAAATTGCCAATTTGGTTATCAGTCTGTGACGTCATGTCCTCACTATTTATCAATTGCTTTATATAGTTTGATCCCATTAATTCCCTTTTTATCCCCAAAACTTAATTTCCCCATGCCTTTGCCCAGGTTATATGATTTGTATCATATTGCGTGCATGACATTTCACAAAATCTTTTATGAACTTTGAAGAATTGATACTATTTTCTGAATATTGTATATTCATGATTATTGATTTTTATATAAAAAGTTTATCAAAATGCACAATTTTGTAATGATTTAACTGGTGAAAAAAAATTACTCTATATTAGTGCATCTACACAAAAAAAAACAACACATTACTATCAATCTAATTTAAATGCTGGTGTTAAGAAATAAGATTCTTAGGGGGAAAATAGGAAATTTATGTTATCAACATAAAGCAAACAATTAGTGGATAGTGATGAAATGACGTCACAGAATCATGAGTGGGTTGCCAATTTAAAATAAAAATTTAAAAAAAATTAAAAAAAATAAAAAATAAATAAATTAATAATAAATAAAAAAATTTAAAAAAAAATTTTTTTGATTGGATTGTCTGATTTTTCTGCTTCTTTTGAAAGTTATTTATTTTTGGAGTGGACTTGCCCTTTAAGAAACAAGTATATGTAATTATCATATTTGAAAAATCACTTTAAAATTTAAGTTTCAGTATTGTTTCAAATATGAACTTTCAATTTGAATGATGCACTAGACACAAGTACATGTACATGATAAGCAATACTGAATTGAAGTGAAGTGACATGTAATAATACACTTACGATGCATTTAAGAGCATACATGTACTTGTATGTCCAAATCAATAGAAATCACAAACTGGAGTAATCAGAAAGGCGGAGTCCACAGAAATTAACATTTTAATTCCAGCTGATGAATTAGGAAATGACAAACCAATTAAAAATCTCATCAAGAATTGCAGGTTACATTTAGAATTTAAGCTTTTCACATGAGAGAGGTGGTATTTTCTCTAGATTTTTTTTCTTTATTTAAATAAAAAGGGAGAAACTTTCCACTCTAAAATTGAACTAGTAAATAATATTCATCCAAATAATGGCCTAGAAACTGCTTGACCCATCAGACTAAAACTGCAAAATTCCACGTAAATATAGAGTTTGAAAATGGAAGTGGAATGATTTTCTAACTTTATTTTATCCTATTATCTTGTTTTCCCATGCCCTTTTAACCTACTTCTAACTTGTTTGTCTATTTCTCAATTTCAATTTTGTTTACTGTTATTATAACCTGGTGTAAGATTTCCCTACAGGGATTCACAAAATCTTCTGGCATTTATAACAACACATGTCACCAACCCTTGGTCCATGTTTTTAGAGGTCATCAAAACAATAAAAGACTCCTTCGGGTATTGACCCGCTACCTTCAACCTGGTCTTCAAACATCAGGGACAATCAGGGCTACAACTGACAAGGCATTTAAAGGGGCTGTAATTCACCATCCAGCCACCTGGTTAGCAGATGTAGTACTTTGGTCTGTCTTGGTAGAATTTTCAAGTTAAACATCAGCATTTGAACACTGAAGAAAAACTACATCTGGGTAGATCTTTGTCTCTTTCTAAAGAGAAGAGGCTTCAGATATTGGGGGTGCTTGATCACATTTGGCACACCACTGTTAAACTGTGAAACTGCCTTTCTCATGTTGAGTCTTTGTCTTGTAGACTACTGTACATGTAGTTTTTATCCTGGTTAACAATGAATTCCCTCATGGGAAAGAGTTTCTCAATGGAATGGTGCATGCTGTTCTATTTTTCTTTTAAAACAATGGCTGCTACAAAGTGATGATTTAATGAACAGATCACTCTGATGAAACAGCCAGATGTTTTGTGCATTCAGAAAACAACATTATCACTCTCATTGTACAATAGCTTTCTAAGAGTTCTTGTCCCTCAAGTCCAGAGGAATTGCTTTCATACAGCCACAACTTTCCAAGAATGTTCATTAGCATTCTGCATCATAAGTTTCATCGGCTATCAGTTGTAATATCTGTTACATGTATTAGGTTCTGCTCTTCATCTGTATCTTGTTTAGCTTCAAGTTCCTCAATACCATCAACCTGCAAAACAAAGGGGATAAACACAAATCTGTTGCCAATATAGCAAAACAAATCAAAACCAAAGTCAAATTATTACATGTAGTCTGACGTATCTGGACATCCACCCCCGGATAACCACCCCCAGACAACTACCCCATGGACAACTAGCCCCTGGAAAAGTACCCCCAGACAACTACCCCCTAGGACAACTACTCCCTGGACAACTACCCCACAGACAACTAGCCCCCAGACAACTACCCCCTAGGATAGTTGTCCAGAAGGTAGTCATCTTAGGGGGTAGTTGACTGGGGTGGTTATCTAGGGGTGGATGTCCAGAGGGTAGGTGTCCTAGAACCATCTGAAGTTTATAGTGCAAAGGTTTTGAGATTTGTTCCTTGTGACAGCTAAAACACATTCAGGAAAATGTAATGCCCCTAGCTCCTCTGGTAGTAGAAGCATGGAAAGGTGGAAATATCTTTATTCCTTTGAGAGAAATATACCACATATGATACCCATTGCAGTAATTCATGCTTTGTAAAATATATAAATGCTGATTCCATGGTTCTAGCAAGTGCTTAAGCAAGCATTCTACACAAAGATACAGTGCAAGTTTTAAAAGGAAAAAAAGAAAGCCAAGTTTAAACCTCAAATGCAGTCTGTACATGTACAAGAATCTCTTGTCCATGGTCGGTTTACTCTTTGGTGATTTCATGCAATGTGTCCCATATGGCATAAAACAATCATTGATCATTTTATCCAGAAACAAAATTCTTGATATGACCATTGGCTAATGGTTCTATCTGATATCAGTAATGTTATATAATGGTCAAATTAATAGACAAGTACTTTTCTTCTTTTTTCCCTTGAAATAAATGGGAAAATGACATATGTCATATGGGACATGTGACAGATTGGAGCTTTATTTCTAGTTGTTCTAAAAAAAAATCCTTTGGAAATCCTTTTATAACCCCAGGATTCAGTGAAATTTTTGTACCTACCAGGCACCCATTAATTTTACCTGGGTGGAGAGTGGCAAATATATATTGAAGTCTTGTAAAAGGACTTTGGTGATATTTTCTCCAAATACCATAATTCAGCAAAATCCCTTTACAACAAGAGAGCAATTGTGGGAAGATTGAGTTTAATGCGAACTGGACCTTTCACACAATTTAAAAATGCTACAAGCTATAACAGTAAATTGGGGTACTTCTTTTATTAAGCCCCCCCCCCCAAAAAAAAACATTTTGCCTTTTCAAATCCTTCAACAAATAATGAGTAGTCCTACTAAATAAGATCCACAAGGGGTTACATCTTGAATCTTTGCGACAACAAATTTTCACATAAGAACCACTGCACGAGCTACCTCATACAAAAATAAAATTAACTCTTGTAGATTGTGCTTTCAGTTGCGCTGTTCTAAAGCTTTGGAATAGATATGAGAAAAGCTTCATCTGTTGTGTTGCTGTCTTCAAGGTTTTGTTGAAAATGTACTTGTTTTCAGGACCTTTTGAATAGCATTTATTTCATTTTCTATTGTGTGTCTGTAAATTAAGCACTATTAGGAGCTTTGCTTTCATCATATCGCAGTAGTGAATACCGGTATTTATATAATAGCTGTGCTATGTAAATTGATCTAATTGTTGTTATTATGATTGAATCACATTTTCAGTGCTTACCTGATTGACTATCTCCTCACTTGTAACAATGCATATATTTTCTGCATCCATGTCACCTTCTGTCCCTAGTGTTATTGACATAGGTACAGGGGAAGAAGGAAGCTCTGAACAGGTAGCATTCATGACTGGGCCAATGTCTGCCTCGCCTCCCCCAGTCACAATGGTAATCACCTTGTTTGTCCCAGGATTTACAACCTATAGACATAAAAAAGAAGTGATTTGTCAGATTTAGTCAGTGTTCAACATAGAAGGATAATAATTGACTATTTCATAATACACAGAATACTTATGTACCTTGACACTAATCTTTAAGGCACTTGCATGTATTTATGGTCATAGGATCCATGCTACTAATGATGCTGCCAATAAAACTTGGACACTTTATTTTGCTTTGTTGCAATTTCAAAAGTGATTATAAGTTATAGACTATTTGCTGGGGAAGTTTTAGCTTTTCAGACTAAAAAGAATAAAGAAATAGGGGTTTTTTATTATAAAACAGGCTATATATTCAAGACCTCCTGAAATATTGTATATTTTACAATTTTACAATGCAAATGTATCCGAACATAGGTAGTTCCATGATAGTTTCTTTTCTTTTTTTAATTGTCAGATAAGGGATTTGGGGCCACATTAAATGATGGGTAAAATCTTCATACAGAGATGATCTTAAAAGAATTAATTTGAGTAAGAATATAAATTAAGGACATATATATTACATGTATATTACCCAAGCACAGTAAGATTCATGCATGGCAAGCTTATTGTAATGTTTCATAATCATTGCTCCACTCTTCTTACAAGATGGCTTTATATTTACAAGAGCTTTAGAGAAAAGAACAGAGTAATTTGCCCGTTATATCCTAAATCTCCAGCTGATTATAAAAGCAGGTTTTTGCAGGTCTGGAAGCTGCTTAGAGTTAAAGGTTTGGCAACAATTCAAGGTTGTCCTATTATACATGTTAAAGGAAAAATCTCAACATTTGCTATCTTGAGCTTTGATTTTGTTTTCACCCCAAAAGACTATCATTCATACAAACACATTCAGCTATTCAATTTAATACTGAAAGTCTTTGAGTAGAACTACATGTACCAAAACATAGGATAGAAACATGTATGCAAAAAGGCATGTCATAGAAATTTGAGGGTTGCAAGTTTAACTAAAACATATTGGCTACAACAGGAAAGTGACGGCCACCTCCATCTTGCATAAACTTGACTGAGAGAAAATTTGGCAGCTCGGCCCTCCAGCACCTGTAAGCTCCCCTTTCATATATCTACAGATATGTTATCTTTAACCCAATACACAAACATCTGCATTCGATCAAATTTATGATCAAATCACATTGGACAAGAACACATAGATATGTAGAATTGAATCATGTAGCTAATCTGAATGTTATTCAATAACTATGATTTAGGAGGAAAAAATATCAGGAAGTCAGAGTTGGCAGGAAAATGTANGTGTATGCATATTATTGTTACACGTCTTATTTAGTTACACGAGTCAAGAGGGGAAGACAATTTACTGAGGGTTATCTCCACTTGTGTACAGTGTAAGTACCAATATATACTTACTATAGTATTATTACTAATTACTATAAAGGCCTATGTTATCTTGTGATCGGTAAACTTAAACAAGGGAGCTCCCTCACAGTCACATCTCCCTGGTTAAACTGATCAATAAATACACACAGTAGATCTACTACATACTTACTCCTTTGCCCTTGCACAGACACACTCATGGATGTAAGAACAATGGCCCACATTAGTCCAAATTTAGAGACCTCCATGTTGGGTTGGTTTTAGAGCTAAGGAGCTGGAACTGCTCCTGTCCTGATCATGTCGCCTTGACTGTATCCGAACAGAGTGAATGGTTTGGGTTTCCGGTACGGTGTACGTGAGTTGGAGGAAATCAATCACAACCAACAGCTGATCAAATGCACCTGTGCTATCCGTGAAAGTGACAGGTCAACAAGTTTTATGGACGACTACATTTCTTTTAGGGAGTTCGCAAGAAAGTATACAATTGTGTAAAATAAAATGGCAGAAAATCATCATAAATTTCTCACCTATGCCTTTGAATCAATTTGTAATAACTATAAAATCGGCAATTGTGCTTGACATTATACATTGAATGTAACTGAAAGGGGTGTGTTTTATATTATTCTAACCCCTCCATTTAATTTACCCCGTCCAACTTATCAATGGTAAGGTCCGTCAAAAGGAGCTAGGAGTTTTCATTCCCAAGAACGTGCTCTTCATTGTTTTCGTGTACAGGGATTCGTAGATTTGAGCCCGGATTCGGGTAAAAAAACAAAAAAAGTCAACAACAACATAATATTCAAACAATATGAGATTGTCAGAGTGTACATAATATAATGATTGCCCTATAAACTAAGAATTCCATGTTACATTAGAACAATTTGGCTCATTGATAGACGATAAAACTCTTCATTGTTCACGGCCATGTAATTTGCGGATTAAGTAACAGAGACTGACCTTGAGTATACAATGAGTACATGCATCTTTCAGGCAATCCAACTCTCAGAATAATTTCATTCGAATAAAATCAGAGAAACAAAATTGCGAAAGTCTGAAATAAATCAGACCAATTATGATTAGGAAGTTATGAATGTTCTGATCATGCACTACCAGCTATGCAAATTCAGTTACGGGTTACTCTCCCGATTGTCGTGTACACTCTTACTGCAGTAATTCTCCCATGTGCCTTCATCCTTGGGGCACTAATCAATTCTGGAGAGTATATTATAACAGGTCCTCTAAAAAGAAAGAACCATCCCGAGTTATACATTTTGAAAAATTCTATTCTTTTGTGTACTTTT
>BEXV01000660.1:102292-121380 GCA_003118195.1 Hemicentrotus pulcherrimus
AAAAACTTAAGGTCTAATTTAGGTTAAACCTGGCTTTAGACCAAGCTTAACCCAATCAGGTTCAATTTTTGTGTAGAATACAGGTATATTTACTTTTCATCCATGTTACTTCTATTAGATCTTTATTATTAAACTTCTATTAAATTATGTTTGTTCACTCATACAAAGTTCATCTATTATACATTTTACTTCAGTTTGTTTATTGATATTTTCTCATTCAGTTTACCCTTGCCTCTTTAACTTTGTAATCAACTTTCTAAAAGAATATTCCCCAAATAATGTACTTATTCTCTTAGACCACTCTTGTCCCATATTTTCAAAGTAGATTAGATCTTTCTTTGATAGTTTCCTAGTTTTGTTCTCAATATTTCTTTTATATAGACTTACATGTACATGTATGTTTGTGTTTTTCCTCCTTGAGGATGTTGCCCAGTATTCCTTATTCTTTATCTGAAATTCGCTATTAAAAAGAATGTATTTCTTGCATATGAGAATTCAGTTTGTTTCTTCTTTTTTCCAGAAAAATGTTGCCCATTATTAATTCCATCTACTTTCGTGTCATCCTCATCTCACTCATCTTTTTTTTTTTTTTTTGGGGGGGGGGGGGGTTTTTCCCCCCCTTNATTAATTTTCATTTGGATTTGAAATGTAGAAACTGATGATATGTAAAATTTCTTGTAAAATGTATCCTGATATTGGAATAAAGTGTTTATCTCCTATCTTCATGTTTTGTAGTGATTTCTGTAGTGATTTCTGTAGTGATTTCTGTTGTGAGATTTGGGAAAAAGGCAATTCAAAATTACAATCAGCACACAAATGCTATTATTTGGCTGACATTATGTCTATATTTGTCACAAAAATAATAAAACCATACATTTAGTGTATTCTTATAATATATATTTAAATATATTTATACAGATAATATGGCAAACAGCTAAATTTTCTTTATGTCATCAACAATCAAGTATAATACTGCAACACTGAGGAGCAGAAATAAATCAATATAAAAATGTGGATCATAGAACAATTTCAAATAATCCTTTCCATTTTTTGTCACACTCAAAATTCTCCAAACTGGCAATGTTTGGTTGTTACTCCTTTCTTCCATTCAGACTAAAAAAGCATCCTAGTCACATAATTAGTTACAAATTATTTCTGAATTAGTTACAAATTCTAGAAATAAATATGATTGTGAGTTGCATAAAGAGCACTATCACGAACCCAACAAGATTTACTTAGTATTTTATTAAAACTACTAAAGTCAAAGAGGCAGTTAACAGTTAACGCATAAAGAGGAACCTCACAATTAACTTATTGTAAAATATCATTTATAGATTAGATAGAATACATTTTACCCACAATATTCAAGTTGCATCACTACAGGGTGTACGTTAAATATAACACAGTAAACTTGAAAAGAGATGTCTTTTTCCCCCACTTTATAATTTTTCTGGAAAATTAGTCATTGCTTTACTTCTTCAACTAATTTACCCACATACAATAGTTTTACCAGCAATACCATTCCTTGTCTGTACTGTAAATAGACTTCTGTAATGTGTCTTTGTCCTTATGCAATATAAAATCATATTTTGTATCTAACAAGCACTGTGAGATTCACCATGTTAGAGAAACATGTCATAGCAAATATAGAATCATTCAAGACTTGAGTATCAGTGTCTAGGGACCTGTCTTTAGAAAAAGGGTTGCAATTGATCCAGATTGGTCGCAATATCTTCAATCAAATATTTAAACCTCCTTTACATAACAGAGTTGTGATTGATATTAAGTTGATATTTATTTGAATCCATTGCACCTGTTTACAAGATCTGAAATAAAGTGATAACAATTGTTTCATGAAACTACCCCATCCCATTGTCTGATGAAGACAATACATATTCTATATATCACAACTGTAAAGTGTATCAGAAGTATTAAATTAACTTGGAAGCTGAACTCGGTATTCAGCTAAAAGTGGCTGTAACATCTCATAATTGAATTTCAAATAGAACAATAACTTCAATATGTCTTTCAGCTCATAATGTATGCAGCAAGAAATGAATATTCCAGTTCTACTCAAAGACCCATCTGTAAAAATATTCTACAATCAAGCAGCACATGAAGTAAGCAAGAAAATAATGATAGAAAATATTGATATCTTTGTTGATAAAAGTTAATGGAGCAGTCTTATTTTGTCAGATGAAGACCCATACATCACCCTGCCATTCTACAAACATTGTTTCTAGTGAAATGACTTAAATATAATTTTTTTTAAATAGCACTCGATGAAAAAAGAAACAAGGTGAAATGTTTCTTCGCACATGTACACGTACGCATGAATGAAGTGATTTTTAAAGAACAATAATTTTACAAAGAACTCATTGAACAGAAAAGCAATTAATATGAAAAATACTTTTTGAACAAAATAAGATGAAACACTAGATGTTGAGCTCCTTGTTTTTCAGTCATGGCAGTAATAAAGCTTAGAGTTCTTAAGTTCAACCTTCTTTAGCACCTTCTTTCTGACAAAGGGAATAAAATGTAGAAGGAGAGAGAAAACAAAGAAGAAAAGTTTCCAAGGTTTCGAGCAAACATATTAATAAATATACATGAAAATTAAAGATGGAGGTAGACTAAACTTGCTACTAGTTCAATTTAGAATACTTTTTATTTCAATCTTGCATAGGAAATCCAAATTTCCTTATTTTAGATATCCTTATTTAAAATGAGGATTAACATGCACTTCCATTTGCCATTATTCCACAATGCTTCAGCAAACACACATAAAAAGAGTAAAAACTCCCAGTGATTGAAAATATGAAAGCGCAAACTTGTATTCGGGGCTCACTTAATTCTTCTAAAAAAAATCATTTGACTTCAATAGCACATATATGAGTGCAGCTATCTTTTTCAGATGCATGTAAATGATACAACATAAAGTACATGTGTGTAAATTACCCATTTGATTTTGTCAAAATGGATCTTCCCATATAAGAGTTTAAATCACGTAAACATGGCTATCAGATCTTCATGATTGAAATATGTTCTATTAAATTGGAGAGAGCCTCTTATTAGCTATGGTGAAAATCTTGCTGACTTTCACAACTAATGAAGGCATGGCAAAGTTGGGCTGCACATAATCAGCAACTCTTAACAAGATTTTAAAATTAGCTCCTAGCAAGGTTAAAATAGCACGTATGAAGGGTTGGCAGTGAGAAATGACGTCACACATGAAACATAAATACACATCCATTGGAGTTCTACATACATAAGTAATGACCGCCTTGCCATAGCAATAGAGCACATATTAAAACCATCACAACTCTTAATTTATCGTTGTGACTTTTGATAGTCTTACAATATATCAGTATGCACTATGTTATAAAATATACACATGTATGTCGAACAAATATTCGACCGGTTTACCCAAGAAAGCACGTTGGCTTGATAGTAAGCATTTGCAAAAGATTAATCATAAACTTGTAGTACATGTACCATCATTTATAAATATATCCCTATGAAATGTTTCACAATAATGACCAATATTTATGATGTCTCAAAATCTCATTCTTTCCAATAAAATGGATACAGTTAAATCAGTTAACGCAGAGAGCAGTTTACACAATCTGCAAAAAACTAGACATGGCAGTGAGATGTTGAGTACTTTAATATTGTAATAGTATTGATGGCAGTTGAAAATCTCAGCTTTCTTCAAGTTTGAAACAGGATAAACATAATGCTGTTCTGATAAACATACAACAGTATACTGTAATACTGATTTATATAAACATTTTAATTTGTAAACGTAAGTTGTTATTGATAACAAAAATGCTCTGTGTTTAAAAGTCATTGTAATTGTTATTGTTTCTGTTGCACATGATATACACATACACAGCATATAAAAATAGATATACATGTAAATCTGTTGCTAAATCAGTAGCTTTATTCATTGAACAGGAGACAAATGATGTAATTTCTAATGTTCACTTGAACTATATTTTTCTGTATAAAAATATGTTTAGATACTAATTCTCCCTCAGTTTCAGTTTTGCTAGTATTTTGCCCACTTGTGATGGGTGATTCCAAATTAAAATGTAATGATGGATTTCTAAGTCATTTCTGAGCAGAGAAGAATTTGCTTTCAATAACAAATGATTACCCATTTATCAAATATGTTTTTATAACCATATCAGTATTGAATAATAACCCATTATACACATGGTATATAAGTTTCCCTGCCCTTCATAAACATTTCTTACATGTATATGTTCTTCCATCATTAGCTACTTCAAGTAATATAATGAATTTGACTTTGAATTGTATTTCAAGTTTGATATTTAGATGATCTGAAAAGGAAAAGGAATAAACTTATACAATATTCAAACAGCCTCTAAATGATTTATTCCTCATATTGGTAGATGGTTGAAAAAAGTTTAATAAATAGTAGTACTTTGCATTTGAATAAGTAATAACATACAAAAATGATATATAAATACACAGGCTGGTGAGCCTTCTCTCTCTTACTACTGCAGATTTACATATCTCATTGGATATTAATCTCATCTCAAATCACAAGTTGGAATATCTTTTTCAAATATATTTTGTGAAATAAAAAACATGATAAAATTGCTTCATTTGTCTGTTTTTCCTTTGTGATGAGTAGGACCTGTAGTACATTCTGATAGTCTCAGGTAGGTCTCAATTGGATCATAGTCTCTTGTGGTCATGTAATCAGACATAGAGTCCTTTTTCCTCCGAACTGGTGATGATTCTGCCGATGATGATATGTTGGAACCTCTAGCAGGTGAACTGTTCTGCCTTGTTGCTTTATGTCTCAACCGCCTACCACTGAATGTATGTGTTGGTGAAGCGTCAGGTGACATATCGCTGAAGTGCATCAGATCTTGCGGCTCAACATCGATCAACCTCTCCGGTTTGACGGAGAAGTCAATCCACGCCGTTGGTTCTGATAAATGTCTTTGTAACTGCCTGGGAGAGACGCATCGAAGTACGCTAAGTCTCGGTAGTTGTGGTGACAACCACCGATCTCTGTTCTCCAGGCAACTTGTGATGTATTCACTAGAAACGTATATATCCTCATTTCCACAGTTTTGCATTGTGAGGCCACATGGCACAGTGTGTATCCTCTGCATATGCATGCTACCTTTGTTCTGGTTCTCACTCATAAAGTTTGAATTGCAGTCCGCGAGCGGTAAGGATGATGTATCAACCCTAGCGTCAGTCTTCGTAGCTTCCTCGTTCCCGACATACCCTGCGTTCAAAAAGGCACTTTTCTCTGTAGGTTGTGACTCACTCAGACTCCTAAGCAGGGCGGCCGGGATGTAACCCAGCTCCCTACGGTCATTGTGTCCAAACCACCAATTCTTGTTATCTTTCTGTAAGACAGTCAGGAGTTCACCCTCACAGAATGAGAGCATAACTGGATCAGGAGCTGCATAATCCTGGTTTGCTACATACTCCTTGTGTTCAACATGAAGAGGGATGTAATTATGATTGTCTCTAGGCTGAGGTAAGGGCAATAGGGATGTGGTGATTGTCACCGGAGTTGTTCGAAGTAGCGGTTCTTTCAGAACCAGACCTGAGAGTAAAAACATAAAAAAACATTCAGTTGGTATATATCAAATAAAAGACAAGGACATTGACAATGAAATTTATGTTTTTTATAATATTTATTAAACTGTTTTTCTTGGCAGGCACTTATATCCACAACTGCAGCTTGAAATATTATTTTCAAAAAGATTGAAAACATTCATAACCACACTGACATATTGCACCTACATAGATTACGTTTTAAACTTATACATAACATGTATATGAGAGAATTACTTCCAAATCATCCTCTCCTGTGATGTAATTATTCTGAATCATAAGAAAAACACAATTAATTGTAAATGCTCTTCCAATGCTCCTTCTTTTAAACAAAGTACAATTTTTTAGAAGTAAAATAACCGAGAGACAAGCTTTTTCCATTTTTTGTGATTTGAGATTTTTTTAAATGTACAAAACCAAAAAGTATAGATATCATATGATACATACCTGACTCATCAAGAGGAGTTGTTCTATAGCACTGAATAAGGTTTCTTAAATCACAAGCCTGGATGTCCCGCCCTCTGTCTTCACTACGATCTCTCCTCACATAGAACATACTTTCAATGGTCTCAATCAGGTAATGATTGCAATGATTCCGCGTACACACTGAGATCACAAAATGTCCTGTATGAAAACAAGAAAACAAAGGTTTTACATTAACATGAGAACAAGTGGAAACATCTATACTGTACGTAGTGACAAGGAGGGCACAAAAAATACTCCAATTCCTATATATTACCAAGATATACTATATGTATGTGGATGCTTCTGAAATATACCTTCATGATATGGGAGAGATGATCAAATATCTAAAGACACAATTATGTCCATTGAGAGACAGGAGGAGATTAACTCATATAATTCAGCACAGATTTAACATCCTTCTTGCTTTCTGCTTTTAACTTATGATACCTTCCTTGTCCGTAATAGCCATGCTATAGAGTATAGATCAATTAAGAAGTCAACATGGACACTTAATATAATGTGCAAGAGAGTTTAGATGACTGAGTTGTTAATATTTGGTAAAGCCACTTTCTATTTCACTTTTTAAGTAGAAAAATTTATGAATCTAAAAATTCATGAACAAAATACTCTCGATTGCAATATAATATTAATTTGTAGATGTGTACATACACACGTGGATCATGTAAATTGAAATGATTTGGGTTATCCTACCTCCTCTGTTACTGCTTTGTCTGACTAAGAACAGACCTTCTCTGCTACTGGGGTGACTGGTATGACCCCTGAAAGGACTCTTGAGAAGCAGTTCCTCTGCCACCTTACGCTCCATCAGACCATGAAACCAAAGGGGTACTTCCACCAGTTTGCCTCGCCCACATGAGGTATGGTGGTGGTGAGGGTGACTGCGAGATCGTAGGGCACAGGGAGAGTTGGGCACCGAGTTATGCTGTCGCAGTTTGGATGGGCTGAACATGCTGCAACTCCTGCAACGAGTAAATGAAAGGAATGTTTAGAACAGAAGCCATGACCACACAAGCAGCTGTTGACAATTTGTTGACATATAACTGTAAAAGAAAACAAGGACAAAGCTTTGTGAATTATGATTTCTCAGTCAAAGAACCGAGACCTACAACAGACTAGATATAAAATTACATTAATCCAAAGTGGCAACAAATTGGTTGGTTTGCAGTCAATTAGGCAGTGTGCCTGTGGTATCAATATATTAAAACAAAATCATCTAAAAGTTTCAATTCAAAAGGAGAACTTTTTGCTTTCATGGTCGACATGTATATATTGTATAACTCAATGAGAAGTTAACTATTCCAGTGGTGCATTTAGAATACCACAATGCTTATAAAAACAAGCACTTTAAATAACTTCTGTAGTTCCAGGACATTTCAATCACTGAAGCACTGCAAAATGAGCGGATATCAGTTGTTATGAAGACATACAATAGTACATAGTGTAATACCTACATTTAGTACTGTGTGACTTGATGCCATAACAACTTTTTAAAAACACTTTTTCAGTCAACAGATTAGAAAATCATGAAGCGGAAGTTGAACTTTACAGTAAAAAATGGTTTTAGTTGAGAAGCTGTACATTCTCTTACATCTGTTTGTCTGTCTGTCTCTGTCTTTCTCTCTTTCTCATTTTTTATTTTTATTTAAAGATGTATATTCATAAGACCCTCACACATTTGTCATACTTAATAGAAAGGAAGAATAAAGGTAAATGTGATCGTTATAACAATTTGACTGACATGTGAATGGCTATGAGCACATTTGTCATAGATCAGCAGCAGTTGTTGTTGATAACAAGTTTTATGAAACAGAGAGCTGACCAACAATGACATTGAAAGAAGGCTCATCTTTAAATAGATATAAATCACTTGTTGATATAAACAACAAAAATGAACATATACCTACATATTTTTTGGATATAATTTATATCATTTTCGTTAATTTGCTGAGCTAAATCAAAATTTTGTGTAATGGTCACAGGGTTTACATTTTACAAGCTATAAATAGTATAAGTTTCTCAGTAGACCCCTCCACATTTTCCCATTACTTTGTTGTTCTTGATCTCAATCTGTTTATCATGCTAGATGTTTTCCCCCTCACATCAATGTAAATATTAGTCTTAAACTTGAACAGAATTGTGGAATATGAATAGATAAATAAATGCATAATTAAACCTTTCAATCTTCATTTCTACCACATCACTGGCAGATACATGTAATACATGTATATAGTGAGCCAGTATGATCAATTGATCATTAAACAAATTAAGAGAGGTTTATGAATATTTAAAACTATTAATTCACTGAACAGAAATACCCATTCCTTCCACTGCCCTGACTAGATACAATACAATGGCGTGAAGAACTCAACTATTGTGAGTTCTTTAATTCTATGCATACACTGTATTGTAAAAACAAATACAAATATATGTCTCTCATACCATTAACAACCTTCATCAATGGCAACCATTCCTGAGGAAGCTTGTATTGATCAGGAACCACACTTCAAGGAGAATATACTATTATCTTTGAAAAACCAGTCATACCTACCAGAATCTACATGACAAAATGGAATCATCCTTCATTGATGTCAAAATTTCCCACGTTCATCATGACTTCTTAGAAACTACTAGTCATTGAGTAGTGAGTACATGTGCCTTTCATCAATATTTACCTAAATTTCCTTGAAAAGGAGTAAATTTTTACCAAAACCTAAGTAACTAAATGCCACCCTCTCCCACACAGGGTTTGATAATTTACATAGCCCAGTCACCTGAGAAAAATGCACTTGAAGAGGAACTATTGAAATACGTTGTTGACACATGTGATATTGGATACCCTCCAGTGTTTGTCATGAACCAAAGTCTTTCCACCATGAAAGCATTTCAACAAAAGAAAAGGCAAAACACAAAAGATTCAGCAAAAAAAGTGGCACAAAACTTGAATTTGGGAACGATGTCAACAGTTGTTCAGACCTTGGTGGCAAGCAATGACGTGTTTCCTGTGACAATACTACACCATTTATTAATGTCAGTATGTATTTTACTTTCTGTTGCTTTATAGGACTCCTGCCCATACCACGTTGGTAAACATTTATGCTGGACCCAGCCCACTGTGTTGAAGGTTGATTAAAGTGCAAGAAAATCTGATGATGCTGATATGAAAAGGAAGTCATGAAAAAGTAATAAAAACCAATTTGGGGTACACTATTAAACGGAAGTAGCATAGAAAGGGGAAGTAATAAACCATATCACCTTTCAAATTCAAGAACTCAATAAAATACTTTCAAAACACCCCTCTAAGCAGCGCTTTTTAGACAAGGAGTAAAGTCATTGAAAGAAAGTGATAGGGCTCCATAAACCTCCTCATATACAGTACATGTACCGGTACATTACATTTAGCTTAAAAGAAAGTGAAGACTAGAGAAGATACGATCCATGACACAAATACCTATTACCGGTAAGTACAATTAACAAATTCCTCTAAATAGGCTCTACATGTAATGCCATTAATTAGCATCATATTGTACGTTTTGACTTGCCAAGGAAAACAAAGGAGAACATATATTGTTGTACACACTAGTCATCTTGTTTCTTTATTGATTTTCAACAGATTATTCTAACTCACATTTAAACCACAAAGGACTTCCAGCTAGTACAGAGTACCTGCAAGAATGCAATCAATAAGTGTTCCGGTAATACTAGTAATTCATCCACACCACAATGTAGGATGTGGAATGACCTTCATGAGTTCAGGTTGAATGACATAATTTCCATTAAACCAACAGAATAGAATCTATAGATTTGAAAGACAGAGACAGAGAGAGAAAGGCCGGGACACCTGACTGTGGTAATACCAAGGCGTTAGTGGCTCAGTGAGGCCGGGTAGGATGTGGTAGTGTCACATGGCCCAGTATGGCTGTCATCGGACTTCCGACCGGGAAGTAATTGGACGCCAGGAGGATGTTTGTGGGAGTGTTGTATAGCAGGTTCATGTGCACTGTCAATGCTTCAAGGGCTATCTCATGCTCTAAGTCCTGCACGTACACACAGACAAAGTCTTTTCACACTTCTCCGCTAGCTCATTATCAAACTTAAAGGGATGCTTCTAGAAGGTACTCAACATGATCGCATTGGATGTGTTGTTATGCTGGTGATATTAAGTTGATAAGTCCTAATAAAATGTAGATCAGTTGATGAAACTAAAGCCAAGGTAGTAATTTCCAAAGTTAAAACTTATAACCTTAACTCCATAATACATAATGATATCATACTGTGACATATGCTACACAGAAATAGAATATCATATACATGTATCATTACCACTATTTCAATTTTACAATACTACATTAAACTACAATTGTCAGTACAGGATACAATAAAAATATCTTCCCTTAACAATTTATTTTGGACATAAAGATTAAAGAGCAGGTATACTTGCAAAATCACCTCACTTATTATTTTTGAAGAAGAATAAAAAGTAAAGGCGTAGGCTTAGAATAATCCAAATTATACACCTGTATAATCAAACAATTATTCTTTGAAAGAGACAATTATATTTAGAGTAGACCTCAAAAGTTCCATCATGAAAAAAATGCTTTTAAAAGAAACCACATGATAAGACAATCAGTAGAATATAGAGTACCGGTATGTATTTTACCTGTGATATTACATATTCCATTCCTATCTACAGCACATGTCCCACTTTACGTCATCCCCTTGCCAAATTTACATTCAGCAAATAGACGGCAAGCGTCATTCCTCTCATCTTACCCTAAAAAATATGAATTCTTGAGTATCTTCCTCTCCTTCACCTTGACTGGTCTAGCTGCGTCAGTGCAATATTGCTTGAAAAGAAAAATATAACATGAAACTTTTTCTGAATATGGCAAGTTCGATTAGCGGTCAAGTTCGTGGAAGAGACTCGGGAGAAGCATACGTCACAGCTCTCCTTAAACGAGAGCTGAGGGAATTTCCATCCATTCCCGAGATGTGAGCCAACCCCTTTCACGTCTCCCCTACATGCTACATCGGTGTATACTTAGAGCTTTTTTTTTTTCTCGGAACAGGAGGCGTCAGATGGTTAGCTAACCAATTACGGAGGGTTGGATTGTGCTGAAGAGAGGACTGCGTGCAGACATGGGCAGCATGCTTAATTAACCTTCACCATCAAATCCTCCATTGCAGGCATCCATCTCTTTCCATCATGATGAAAGAGTCGTCGTGAAGAAGAAAATAATCAGATCTGCCCATGTCTTCCATGAAGAATCCATGGACGGTCGGGCAGAGCTAGCTGGCGTGGGCTTTTCGCTGACTAATTTTCCCTAGAACTCACAAACCTTGGAGGGCCCAATGAAATCTAAGCTATCTAATTATTGTTTGGCATAATTGTTTACCTACCCAGTATTATCATCCACATCCTATTTGTTTGGGAAGTAATTAACCCATAATACACTATGCCATAAAAACTACATTGTCTATACCCAATTACACTACTGTATATTTTAGAATGGTAGATTTTACAAACAGACTTTAAAATGTAGTCCTGTAATCGTCATACTTTTCTCAACAGACAATCCTCCTTTTCATCTTCATGCAATTCCATTTCATTGTTAATCAGGTTTATTTTTGTTTTTTTTCCTTTCGTAAGGTATCTGACTGGACTTTAAAAATGCTCTACCGGTATATTATAACTTTCTTCATTCATTAACTTGTCTCTTAATTACATTAAAGTCCTCCATCAATGCCTAATTTTCGATTACGTTCTGAATACTTCTTCTTGATCTTTCAGATAATCCCATTCGTTTTGCACGCAGCTCTTATTAAGTACCTTCCTCTATCCCGATTCATTTCAAAGTTTGTAAGCATATTCTTTTGGCATCCCATTGTGTGCACTGAACTCTCCGTTTTCTGAAATCCCTAATTTTGCCAATTTCAGGCCCGTTTTCATGCCTTTCTTTCTGCCACTATGCCATATCTTCACTATCCTAGATACAGACTTCTAAGCAATTGCTCTAGATAGCCCAAGAGATGCCCTTTCATCTGAGGCATAAATCATACGGGCATCAATGCATGCATATTGTTCTAATATGATTGCAGTTCTAGCTTATTATCAAAATAATCACTTTTAAAGAAAGTTATATTGAACACTGCAAGGCTTATAAAACCTAACCACACTCCTGGAAAAAGTGCCGTTAGATTATCTCATGTCTTGAAATATTAGACTACACACAATAATGAACTTGATACTGGTATTGATGAATGTTATCAATTTAGGAGAAAAAATACTAAGGATAGATCCATCCCTTCTAAACATAGAAAAATCCAACAAGAGTGTTAATTTATCACAGAATCTATATATAAATATATAATATAATAGGTTGATGAAACCATTATCATATTTCTCTTAGTATGTCATGTGCCCTGTAGCACTTCTGGAATGGGATAGTCATACCATAGAGCATGGCTATTCATGTAAATTGAGGAGATGCAGGTACGGAAAGTCTGCCATGATACAGTACAGCCAAGCCAAAGGGCCTCCGGAAATGAGTTTATCATGGAAAAGGACTTCAGAAGCGTCTCTAGCTCTCAGCAGCCAGTAGCAGTGCTCAGCGGTCAAAGCAAAATTGATATCAAAACCAGTCCGGAGTGCTCATTAATAGTATGAAGAAGAAAGTCACCATCAATGTAAGGGGTGTGTATATATGGAGGATGGGAGAGCATGGGATGCATGCGGGCAGTCTTTTAGTGGTTCCTTCCTGGTATGCACATTAGCTATGCAGCATGGACCGTTAATCAAAGAAGGCAGGCATCAGACAGAATATTGCCCCAATGTAATTAATGAGATGGAATCAAGTAGGGCCAACCTCTATGCACACAATTACAATACATGTACATACATTATAAAAGTATGTATTGCTAGCTTCATACTCATAACATGGTCGTATGTCTCTGCTCATTGCTTTTTCCTATATAATTGATAGTGTAAATATTTCTACAAAATAGACACATAATCATAAGATATGAAATGCTACCTGTATTTCCTTTTAATGTTTGATTGATAGTATATTTTTTTTCTTCTTCATAATAGAAAAATATAACATACGATATGAAATAAAACGCATAGTTCAAAGACTCCATGATCCATACATAACAAAGCTTATCTATCTATTTATTTCAATTAATTTATGCTCAGTATTCACTGAGTATAAATATCTTGCCATTAGCTTAAATAATTAGCTGACATGGCATGTAACCATGTAGAGTATGTCATCCACAATGAAAACTGTATGCAGGGCTTTACTTTATCAGTCCCAAAGTCGCTATCTTCCCATTTAACACTTTTTTCTGTATTTAAGACAATTGTTAAACAGCTGTTATGGCATTTGTATACTAAATCAGTGTCTAGTAATTATTTGGTTTTATTCAATTAATATCATTAATTATTTGTTATATTTTTATCATTATCATTATTATGTTTTTAGATGACTTGACTTAGTAGAATACTGTCAAGTTTAAGAGTGACCTAATGCCTACTTCATACCTAAATGTTTTCACAACAATTGTTGTCTTTCCCAGTACCAACAAATATTGACACTACCCAGTAATCAAAGTGACGTACATGTACGACATGTATGACATACCACTATGGTTAGAGTGCCAGCAGCTGAAATTTTCTAAACTTGCAGTCATAAATACTTCGCTGGAAGGATTAGGAAGTTCTCTTTCATTACCACAACATATGACCTTTAACTTGCTAACAAACAGCTCCCAATATATCATTACCTATATACATGGAGTATATAAGCTGCTTTACTTGGCAAACGGGTTTAAAGAAAGAAACAAAATACTCTGTAACCATGTGGGGTAAAAGATAAAAACTAAAGCCACGACATCTACATATGTATCCATGATCTTAATATAAAATAGAGAAAGTAAGTGCTGCATAACATCTTTCTGACTATTCTCAATTTTCTATAGTGGAGATTGTGCACACATTGAGTGATTTCAAGTTGGGTGTTAGTGTTAGTGTTAGTGTTATGAGCAGTCAACAGCTCTTAAATCGAGCGAAAAATTTGCTGATGAAATTAAGAGCCCAATACCGATATCAAAATCGATAGCTTAACACCAGCTGTGACGTCACCACATACTTGATTTCACGACGATGATTTTNAACGGGTTTAAAGAAAGAAACAAAATACTCTGTAACCATGTGGGGTAAAAGATAAAAACTAAAGCCACGACATCTACATATGTATCCATGATCTTAATATAAAATAGAGAAAGTAAGTGCTGCATAACATCTTTCTGACTATTCTCAATTTTCTATAGTGGAGATTGTGCACACATTGTGTGCGGGCAAGCACTAAATCCAATGACCGGGGTAGTAAAGCGTTTAGAGACGTCCGAGATGAATTAAGCGCTATATAAAAGCTGAATAATCAAGAATTAAGTCATGGAGGTGATAGGCCTACCTGTACATATTTCATTTCATTGCATTTCTGTTGGATATTGACCTGAACAAAAACAAATATATTTCTTTACAATGTCTGCATTAATAAGCACAATCCAAACTCAGCTATTCAGGTCAAGTTGACATCAACTATTATTATGTCTTCCAATTTCAAAGGAGAAACTCAGAGCAACAACTGATTCATCATCCTTTTTTTTCTGTCTTTCTATTTAAGGTGGCTGTAAAGGTTCCTAGCAGAAAGGAAGAAAGGTGATAAAGAGGTCAATCTTGAACAGGAAGTGGGACATTTGAATTCACAGCTGGCACAACTGGAGGAACTCCACCTGGCCTGACACAAATACCTTTGACCTCTGTCTATCAGTCAGAGGTCAAATATGCAGGAATTACTGCTGATACCTCTTGAACTCTAGAAGTATAGGAAAGTCCTCATTTGGGAGAGAAAATATTACAGATTGAATAAGAGACATCTCCTCCGAAAGTACATGCGGATTTGAACCTGTACATGTAGATGTACTCGTACTGTAGATGTCTGTATCAAATGCGGGTCGAGAGATGCTGATAGCATTCAAATTAGCTTTTGGGTCCCAACTAAGTCTGGATTTTATCCGCATTTACTCCCGTTCTAGCCCTAATATGAAAAGGGTAGTAGACTCACGGTAGGGTACAAATTTGGAATAAAAAATACTTCACATTGATAAAAATTACCCATTTTGCAAACTTCTCCACTAATGGCTCAAGTTATTGTTATATATAATGGCTCCACAAATTTTAATTTTTTGATTCTGGATCAAGTCAACAGTGGCCTCTATTTATTATTTAAAAAAGGGATATGATAAAGGTAAGAATATAATACAGCCATGGCCTGAAGGTAGAGCTATTTCAACCTACACCTATTGTAACGCCATAATGAACTAACGTGGGTAGATTGTATACTTTGTTGCTCATTTACTGCTGAACTTCTACTAACCGCAAAAAACACCGCTATCTGTGGAATCATTTCCTTTAGGAGATTAATGTGTTTGATATAAGGGGAAAAAATGGAAAACCAAGGGGGAAAAGCCTTGCACTGTGCTGTGGTTGAGCTCCCATTATCCTGTATAGAAACACATCAACATTTGGAGAACTACATATACAGTCTATATATATTTCTGCTGCAGTAACAGTGCATGCTTATCCTTGTCTGTTAATCGTTTGTGGAATATCATTAATTTATGAAATAATAAGTGGATTCTGTCATTTAGGAAATGTCAGTAATTATCAACATCCTTCAACAACAAAAAATTCAATATTCATGCTGCATACACATATGAAACAAATTCATTCTTCTAATTATGTTCTAAGCAGCAGAAAGAAAGAAGGACTAACAGCCTTTTCACACACAGCTAAAATTCTATAAACATGACTAGTATAAACGTGTTTCGAACATGTTTAAACTAATCACGAGCCTTTCACACACAGAAATTTTGGTGCGATCTTTAATCGTTTCGTGATTAACTACTGCTCGTAAAATGCGCAGTAGTGCCATTGCGCATTGAAGGTCATGTCACGTCAATCAAAGCACACACTCCATCCAGTTTAATCATGTTTAAACACGCATTTACTTTCACACACAAAATGTCAAGCTTTCTAGATACAAACTTCGCATCTGTAGCCTGCTTTTAGGGGCGTATAGATCGCGACTTCGTATCTATCCCAATATCGTATAACCCGATGTTCACACTGGGAAATTTTGTCTATAATCATGACTAAATTTTTACGATGATTCTAATCATCACTAGATACGTGAATTTTAGCTGTGTGTGAAAAGGCTGTAAGTCTCAGGATAAGTGCTACCAGTATTCAATTTTAGATCTGTTCAGTAGAATCAGAAAATGTCATAGCATAAAACATTGGCATACTGTTTATGAAGGTTGTATTTTCTAGCAAGAAACTTTTGCAAATTATGCCATGTTGTTATTCAATCAAATTTAAATATTCAAATCTGGAATGAAACATGAGTGAATCTTGACCATTCTAAAAACTTCCATGCATGCAAAGATTTCTGATTTTACCGTAGTGTAAACACTCTTACAGTGTATGTGGGTGGACAGACAAAATGTGTGCAACAGTGGTAGAATTTGATTGTCCCACAGTTGAATTCGAACCGATGGAAAAAAGAAACCGCACACATGCATAAAAGGCAAAAATCAAAATGATTTATATTTCAACATCCCTCATTATATCTAGCACAATTCATCAGGGAAATAGATAATGGAGTTGAAGGGCTAAACATTTACTGCAGTGATATGGCTTCCTTGCCATCCTTCCAGGTAAGCTAATGCCTAAGGCCATTATACATCATTATATTCATTTAAACAAATTGAATGTTAAGTGCATCATTTGATCTTGAAACCAAAGCGATACAAAGGCTGTAGATGAGTGGAAGACACAATCAGCACAAACATCAAGTTATCAACTACAATAATCATTTATCAATCATTACACATGTTTACTGTACATATAATACATGAGCCTACACAAATATTCTCTCTGAGTCAGAAATGAGTTTCATTATCAAGCATAGCATTTCTGTACAAATAATAAAACAGACCGTGTATAGTTTTGGTCCACCAAATGAACCTACGCATTGTCAAAGAACTACATTTCGTTATAATTGATAAACCTATCTCTCTATGTCAAAGTTACGAAAATAAATAAGTGTTCGAGGACACTTTGGGATTTTATACATATCTCTAACTATTTGACAAATACTTCCATCTTCTATTTAATACAGTAATTTCTTTAATAATCAAATGCATATTTCTATATTATACAAAAAGTGTGGAATGCACCTTAAAATATCAAAAGGTAAAAACCGTGAGTATGTTTATGCAGGGACAGTCTGCGGTAAACTGGAGGAAATACATTATAAATAAATGTTAAATTGTGTCTGTATTTACAGACTTACTTGATTAAATTCATTAGAAATATTTGTGATTATGTGATATGAATAGAGTCTGGATTTACAGACTACCAAGTAACATTGATAAGTTGTTGTTTTCCTTCTGGGCAGACAGAACTGTTTTCAAGAGATGTTTTTTCCTTTTTTCCCTTTCTTTCTCTTTGTTCCCTTCCTCCTTCATTCAGCTTGAAGTCCCTCTCAAAAAGGAAGATGGGTCTGCTCATGATAATCCTCCTAATAGGACTACCTATATAGGAGGACAGGACGAGCAGGAAAGAGGGAAAACATACAATCCCTAATCTAGTTGAGAGGCCTTACTTTCTCAATACCTGTGGCTACAAATAAGATGTACACTTATTTGCCTCCCATGAAGAAATGGAAAACTTCATGGCATTTCAAATGATTAGATGTCTCTAAACAGCAAGGGACTGATTATTTTGCATGTGTGAACATAGCATTAGGTAATGTTGTACATACAGATTTTGGCAACATTAAATCAAGAACACAATACAAAATCAAGTTTGAATACATGAGGGTTCGATGCAACTGTACATCACTGGGCCACTTCCCTTTGCAACATTTCTTTATACGAAAGGGCCCTTTTGTAAATGATATGAGAGCAGGGACTGTACTGTATCAATGTGCAAAGACACTTCTATCAGTATCAATTAAAGGGTTTAGTAGGAAAATACATTGGACTTTGTAATATGATAAAATTAAAATGCCCACCAAAATCATTCAGAAGGCATCATAGTCATTATACTTAATAGAAGAACAAAAGGCTTGGTCATTCATTTATGAAACGCTATTGGGTCACAAATCCATGACAACATTTCAGGCAGCTGAAAGTTCATCTTTAAAAAAAAAATAATAATAATGATTCAACCCTTTCATCTTGAACAGTGGATCTACTATACCCAAACATTCAAGGGCTGACAAAATTACAGTGTATTATGCAAATCCCTCCTCGGCAATTCTCTTGTTTTTATCATTCAACTTATTTCCTCGGACAGTCTAGCACAGGCTGGGGGTAGCAAATTTAATTCTGCAAAATGTCAGAAATGTATGTAATTGATTTTACATTCGCCGCCAGATTGAGTAAGTCAATACGAGAATACGGGGAAGAGTAATATTTATTTTCCCGCGCTCGTGTTTTATCAAATTTGCTCTTGCCGAAAAGGTCGGACTCTTTTTACACAACAAAGGAAAGGGGGAGGAAGGGAGAGGCAATATATTGATGGCATGCTCTGCTTATTCCTGCCTTGCTGATGGGTTACTGCCAGGCATCCCAAATTTTTGTGAATGCAGGCTGTAATGGGGAATGGATAAAGTCTAATCTTGTCTACGGTATTGCAATCCATTGAGGTGTAATGTGGAGGTATCAAAAGAGATTGTTCATTCCTCATTTCATATGAATAGACTGGGAAGAGTGTGAGAGAGAAAGAGAGAAAAGAGAGAGAAAGAGAGAAAGAGAGAGAGAGAGAGAGAGAGAGAGAGAGAGAGAACACTTGGTTTTGCATAGAAAAGATGGGTCACATTCAAATACCTTCCCCGGAACCCCCCCCCCCCAAAAAAAAAAAAAAA
>BEXV01000660.1:121397-149306 GCA_003118195.1 Hemicentrotus pulcherrimus
AAACCTCTTGGGCTTATTATGTTCCATAATCTTCGCGTACATAGAAAATCTTTAAATAAAAGAATTTAAGTAAAACTTGCATTAACGACCAAGGTCAACAATCATATGAGAAAAATCTTCTGAATGCAATTCACATTACTTTAATTTCTTTATATTATTTGTATATATGTGCTCAAGTTTTTCAAGTGGTTATTGAGCTTGGTTATTGTATCTCATATAAGTGATCTTCTGAAAGAATGATGAAGGACTACTCTTTCATTTCTACACAATGTAGGCCTCCATGTTGTTATCAAGCAACATATGCATGTACCCCCCCCCCTTCCCCTCACAATAGAATCTCACCTTATGATGTTTACCATGTTTAACAATAGATCTCAAATAGATCTCAAATTAGATATACAGAATTAAAAATACACATGATACAGATAAACAAGGGTGAATGAAACAGAGGAGAAGAAAAGGGAGAGAAAGAGAAAGAGAGAAAGAGAGAGAGAGAGAGAGTGAGTGAGAGAGAGAGAGAGAGTGAGGGGAGAAAGAGAGAGAGGGGAGAGAGGGGAGAGAGATGGGGAGAGAGAGAGGAGAGACAGGGAGAGGGAGACAGGGAGAGGGAGAGAGACAGAGAAAGGGGGATGGGAGGGGGATAAAAGGGAATAATAAGAAGAGAGAAAGGACTAGATAGTGAGATTATCTATTGCGATTCTTACCCCTTGGCAGTGTCTGATCTGTAAACTCTTCTTTTCTTTTCATGACAAACATGACTGAATGAATGAACAGTAATAGATTATATGTGTGCAAAATCTACACTTTACCCTGAGCAAGTATAAAGGTACAAAGATCAATTTTTTTAGACTTCAATGATTGTGTTGTGCAGACAAACAATTGCTCACAAAAATTTCATATCAAGCCCCCCCCCCCTTCATAAAAAAAAAAAATCATACTACAATACATTACTGTGTCACTAATGTTTTTGTTATTCAAAGACATGTGTGTGAGACTACAGTGGGCATGAGTATACATGTATGTAGCTGCATCACAGTTTAATCTTCAGAGGAAGCTTTGGGATAGCTAGGCTAGCTACAGCTACATATTGTTTTAGCATTATAACTAGATCAAATATGATTATAATATCATGAATTAATTTGATATATCAGCTACATGTACTTATGGTATAGGCCTAATTGATAAATATTTTTCTTTCATCATTAAAATGGAATTGCATACAAGCTAGGTGTATGCAGAACATTTAGGACTAGGAGAATGGGTTTATGAATATATTAAATGTGTAGCTGACTAGCAGTATAAATTATGAAATAAAAAGTCATATATCAAATCAACTGGAAGCACTTATGGGTCCATCATGTTCAGAAGCATGCTCACGGAAATCCATTTCAAGTGATTAAAAGCAATTTTAGATTGGAAAATATATTGTTCCTTTGATTCTCTCCTTAATTCAGGTTAATGTTTACAGGGGGAGGGGAACTGGTGGTACTGTAATCAATATGAAAATATTGACACATGATTGACAGCAAACTATAAACAATCTGGATGTCTTGAAATAAGTTGCATGTCTTATACCAAGCAATTAAATGAAGATATCCACAAGATATAAATGGTATGAAATATAGTAAACCTTCCAAGAACACAATCATGATCATTCATAAAACTATATGAATTTTACAACTTGCGTTTAAAGTACAGTACAGGTATGTTGACTTACGTGGTGCAGAGACTTTCTGGGAGACACATGGAAGAAACTTTTGTGTGAATTGGTGATGCCATGAATCACCGAAACATCATGTTTGTCTGGAGTAAGGCACGTCTTCTACTGCCTCAAAGAGGAAACTTCTACAAACTTCAGGTGAAGAAACGTATTCCAATGATATAATTCACAGACAAAATGAGAGATTGCAAGGCTCCATGTCCATGCTTCTCCCACTCCTTGCGATGAATTTCTCAGGAAATGTCAACTGCAGGATGATTTTTGTGAGAGGCGAAGAGAAAGAGAGCCACAATTTCAATGTACATCCCAAGAATTCCAACACTGAAGTCCCCTTATCTCTCAATGTGCAAAGCCTGAGCTTTAGTAGTGCGACTGTCTATTCAGTCCAATCGTGTTGGTAAACCTGTGTAAGGACCCACATGCAAACAATTGAGCTGTCATAAATATGGGCAGCCCCTGCGGAGCATGCACAGCACACAGAAGGTTCTCTCTGAATGCTAGTTATCCAGCGACTTCCGATCTGACAAGCTGACTGAGAACCAAGGGCCACACAGCTGGGAGACCGAACAGATGAAGCCAGTCAACCGCACTCCATCAGCTAACCTTCTCTCAGGGTTTTTTTCTTTTTTCCTCACCCCTCATCACCCACTCACACAGGATATGAGGTCATAAAACGACCAGCATACCATGCTTCAACAAACTTCAATCACCAACCTCATTTACATACAGATTAGGTCCCATACATTAGGCTGCCCAGCCAGCCAGCCAGCCAGATAGCCACTTCATATCTAAATGCACAACACACATGCATACACACACTCAAAATAACACACATTCACCCATACACTCCAATTACAGAATCCTCATTACATATGTGACCCCAGTTTCATTGATATCTGTGTTTACACACAGCAAATTCTCCGCACAAAATGTATTATGGTAAAACGTGGTCTTCAGTGTGTGTCTATCTCATGCATAATTCATGATACTGTTCAGCTTTCGGATTGGCTGGAAAAAATTGTGTTGTTATAACCATTCAGTAAGAAATAAAAGATGATCATCTTGTACAAGACTACCAATGTACGCACTTTTCAATTTTAATGAGGTCCAAATTTCACTAACAAGATCCCACGTGTGGAAACATTTCTCAAAATCAAAAATGTTTTAACCAAGGGCGGAAAGTTTGAGCTCGTCTTCTGGTATATGAAAATAATATTTCAAGATGAGAAATTACTACTTCATGGGAATTAGTATTTGCCAATATGTGATAAAAATATATTGTAGTGACATGGATTTACTTTTCCTTTATAACTAGTTTTTTTTAGCCTATACGATTTGGTTAATGGTGGAAATCCTGTAATTCTAAGAATTCACAATTCTTCCGCCATCATACTGGTTGTTGTTGTCTTTTCTTTCCTTTCATCCTTATTTTCATGTTTTGAGCTTATGGGGATCGATGCAATAAACATTTCTACAACTTCCTTTTAATATCAAAGAGAGTGCAGTGGTAGATCCTGGGGACGCCAGGGGCATACATGCCATCTCCCCCAATAAAATTAAAAAGGGGATATGATGAAGAAAGGAAGAAGCATGGGCTAGCGAACAAACTATTTTCTTGCTGGTCGGAGAATTGTATGCCAAAACAGACCACAACAAAATTGATAACCTTTTCATGATTTGCCTGCCAGAAATTGTGTACCCAAACCAACAAACATCACAACATTTTAACATTTGTGCCACCCCCCCCCCCCACCCAGAGCTTCCTTGATTCGTCACTGGAGAGAGGCTTCACGCTAACACCTTGGAAGCAACGTTGAACATGAGCCTCTTTGCATCTTGTTTTTCCTCTCCAGAAAGTAATAGATATGAGATTAACTGTGAGAGTTATTTTCTTTATGTTTTCACATCTATCTGATAAAAATAAAACATGGTTCACTATTTAAAATACTATAATTCTAATTTTTAGTTGCATTTCCTGTTTTATAATTGACATCAGAAGTAAACCCAACGGTAATTTATTAGTTGTCAAAGTTGCTGTACACCAAATGCATTGGCCTCTTTTCAGAACACTTGTTTTTGTTGTTCAAATTACAATTTACTAAGACAAAATTTCTTCCTTGATTTAAGAAAGCTTTCCCCTTTGTTTCTTAAGTTCTCCAGAACTAAATCACTTTCCATCCAAAAATGTCATTCTTTGGTTGATTGATAAACTATGTAATTGTCCCCCTTCTGAAAGAATGCAGTTCACTTAAAGTTAAGGCTCTATAATTAGTTTTTTGTTAAGAACTGAGAGTGAAATGATTAATGTCTGATAATTAGACTATGTACAAGGTAGAAAGTGGTTCAGAGAGGAGTGAAAATAGAGCATCTGATAAGAGCTGGGTATTCAACCTTGATCCCCCAAACTGGCCAAAGAATGCCAATTTTCAAGGGCATGGGGTAAAGTTCAGTGTCCTAACAAAACAGGTGAATAGCAGTAGTCTAGGTCCAAGGCTTACACTTGTGGATAGAGGTACTACCAGTAGTCAGAGCCCCTATTTATAAAACTCTACTCAGGCAGTTATCAACTACAGGTCCTAGTAAAAAGGAAGGAACGTGGAGACAACACTTTGGAAAGAGCTTTACTTGCTACAATTTAAACAGCCACTGATTAATGCTAAATCAAAAAATGTTACTTTTCATTACTTTCTATTACTAAGACTTTTGCACAATTGTCCCAGTAAGTGCTTCTGCAGAAACAAACCATAATAGTATTATAATGCTAACATTTCCTGTTTCATTTCTGTAAAAATGTTCCTGACTTAAGCATAGCATAGGTCACATGACACAATGCATTACTGTGCTCATAGCCCACTTTCAAGACATCCAGTGTATGTACCCAATAAAGCCAGCTTCTGTAGAAACAGACTTTCCAGGTCTATTCCAGTATTAACAAATTCTTACTTCATTTGTCTCCTGTAGAAACATGCTAAATAAAAACAAAGTAACATATCCAAAGAGCTCGGCATACTAGACTCTAGAATATGTAGACTAAAATGTAGACTAGCAACAGCTTACCTCTGATGGGATAGTGTAGTCTTTCTACTTCAGACTCGGTTAAAATATATTTTGAATGAACAGAACTTCTGTTTGGTTCCTGGTGCAATGTTGAGGAGTATCTTAAAGAAGAAGTCAAAGAAGATCAATAAAATCTAGTCCAACTCAAAGCACACATTAAATTCCAACTAAATCATACATTCAATCATTCATTTTATTCTAACTTCTGGTGCTTTAAAAGGGAAATCTGACCTAGATTGAAAACATCTTGAAAGAAAGCAGAAAAATCAGAGAAATAGACTAGTTAAAGCTTAAAAGTTTGTATGAAATTTTGACAAAACATGAGAAAGTTATGAAATTTTGAACGTTGTAACCCCGGCCGCGTCATACCAAAAAGACATTAAAAGATGGGAGTTGTTGCTACCTTGTTTGGCATTCAACAAAAAGGGATAGAGCAACGTCGATCTGGCACTGCTCAGTGGCTGCCGGGCTCATGATCAATTGGGCAAAAAGAATTTCCATTTCGGTTTAATAAAATTTGGAGTGGACTATAGGCTATTATTATTATTATTATTGTCATTATTATTATAATAAGTATGCCCTAAAAGAGGAGGCACTAAAGAGAAAAACAGAAGAATCCACTGATTTAATTGACAATTTGAGAAACACATAGACTTATCGATCTCATGTTTCAAGCATTCATAACTGTCTTATTATTGGTCTGATTTACTTCAAATTTTGCATTTTTGCATATTAATTTTTCTGCTTTCATACAAATTAACTTATCAAATGGGTTGGATTGCCCTTTAAGTTCCTTACTGCTCAGACTTGAACACTTCTTGGTGGTTTCTATAATGCCAAAAAAGTTTTCTCCTACGTGCAGTGTTTTTTAAGCAGCTATGGTAGAAACAAAATGTGATGATAGTGTCATGATGGCTTGACTTTGACCTTCTTGTGTCAAGTGCATCTATGATTGGTATTACAATGCTTTTAAAGTATGGTTAATATCAAATGGCATTTGACTTGTTATTCTTACAGTGCTAGTACGTGACTCTGTAAATATCTTGATGGGTTTGTTTTTCTTTTGGTAGCAAGAGTTTCAAACTGGTGGAGGGAGGGGGGGGATTTCTGATGTGGAAGTTGCCTTTCACACTTTAATCAGGTTGGTGATAAATATGTTCAATTCAACACCATAATAATTAATTCCACTTAACATGCTAAATATTCATTTTACTCTTCCATTTAAAGTAATTTCACAATGAAACTTAATATTAAAGAAAAAAGAATTGCTACCAAATCTCCATAGTCAATCATTGTGACTGACTACTAAAAAAAAAAGCAGATTGGTTATTATCAAGTTACCCATCCTCTAAACATTTGATCTAATGATAGGCATACATGAATTATACATAAAATCAACAACCAGGTATGCAATTTAAAGAATACATATACACCTGTATATTCAATTTTCCAATGAATGTATATTACAGAAGGCACTTTTAAAAGAGAAACACAAAAAACATCAACCCTATCAGCAAAGACAAAGATGAGAATATACAATCATCATGATGTCAGGTGGCAAAAATTCTTGTGCAATGATGGAATCTCTTGTGCGACCTGCCACTGTAAAAGGTCATGCCACAACCAAATGATGTGGTGAGTTTCAGACAACTAATCATTCTCTGTAAAGAGGATCTGTCTACTAGGATCAGTGTACTATCATTTTGTTGTCCTGATCAAGAGGCTCTTTAGATAATCCTGTTTAGGAACTTCCTGTGGTAGCCATTCTTTGTCATCTTTTTCTCTTTTTGAAACAGACAAATTACTCATTATGTTTCCTCCATCATCATTACTTTTTTGTGTTCTATTGCTCAATAAAGACATAGTCGTTCTTTCTCTTATTTGTTATCTTTTCGGAGACAGAAAAAAATCATTACTGGTACCTTTTTGTATTTTGTTTCCAAATAAAGGTGTAGCCATTCATTCTCATTGAAGATAAGAGAGATTAATCTTATTTCTAAAAAAGACACCCCTTTTCATCCAAATTTTATGGGACATTACTTCCTGTGGAAGCTATTTGCTTTAATCTGTTCTTTTTAAACATGAAAAGGAGTATATTAATTACAGGAAATTGTGTAAATAATAAAACCACTGAGTCATGTGCATCTTCTTTTTTATGGGCTAACTTTAGTAACAAGTGTGAAGAAAATATAAATGAATGTTGATCCTCTTCTCTGCCCCCTCCCCCTCTCTCTCTCTGTCCCCCCCCCTCCACCTCCCTCCCTCTCTCAACAAAAGTTCCCATGATCTTAACTAAAAATAATTAAAAATAATACAAATCTAAAATAATGAGTTTGTGTAACTTTCATTAAGAAATCCAAGGAAGCAAGTGAAATGCTCAAAACAGGAAAGATTCAAATTTCCGTGAAAAATCCCAACAACTGCTTTTTTCATTAGAACACGTAGGGTTATTTCCAGGAATAAAAAACCATAGATTTGTAGGACTACGAAATACAACTGAAAAAAAATGACAGGAAAACCAACAAATCCGATAGATTGACCACATCAGCTCATCTAAATTTACACAAATACAAATAACCTGCATTCTAGAAAAACATGCTTTGTTAGTGACCCCCAACAAGCTCCCTTTTATTCCACCACCCTTTGATTGCCAAGAAAAAAACACCCATTTTGGTGGAGTAGTAGCATGCAGGTTGGAAGCACTTGTAATTAACTATTGATGAGATGAGGGGGTGAGACAGGGTCAACTGTGGATTAAATGCTCCATTTTCTGGACCCGTTCAACCTTAGTTTCCTGTCTACTACACAGAAAACACACTTCCTTCACCAGTTTTAGGACACAGTCCTTTGATTTTCTGCTTAAAATGAAACAGTATTCACCAATTATATCGTTGGTTAGAGACACACTTAAAAGAGAAACTGAATTGCTGTGGTTTTGGTATAACCACTGTTTTCAATCATCTTGATCTTTGCCCATTACATGTCAACTGCTTCCTCTCTTTATCATAGTACCATGGTTTCTGTTTTCCTTTATTTATTGATCAAATATCATTACCACAAAGTTCTTTTAAAAAATCACATCATATTTTATATCTAACATTAACAATTTGACTATATTCATTTGTTCATAATGATAGTACTTAAAAAAGATGATCTTCAGAAAAATGCCACAAATCGGGCTATTTGATTAATTGGTCTCAAACAAACAAAAAGACATTAAATAAGTAATAGATGGTTGTTTAGCATGGAGGGCTTTTCATAATTATAAGTCCTATTATATGATTACCGGTATATCATCTGATCAGGGAAATAAAGGTTAAAGATAAAGACCAGTTATGGTCATGCGATTGCATTGTGAAAGAAACATTGTGGAGTCGATCAGAAAAGGTTGATCATCTAGCACATAAGTATTGGTGTGTACTACAAGGTTCTGGAATCATCAAAATGATAAGAAATTTGGCCCAGTCTTCATAAAGTTACAAGCACTGTACACAGAAAGATGTATATGGGACTACGCACACGTGCACGACGCGTGCGTAGTCCCATATACAAATAGAGAAACTAATTTACCAAATATATCAATTAGTATAGGCGGTTTCCCAGCAATTTTTTTATCATCATATATTAGTTAAAACATATTCTTTCACATGATTGGTAATAGGAGCTTCCATTTCAATAGTTGAAATTGGAGAGTTTCAAATACTGGTCTTTACCTTTCATTTGTTGATTTCTGAGCTTGCACTTTGAAGGTACTTTTACATTCATATTTATCAATAGGTCAAGCAGCGTGTCCACACACAAAACAATTTATCGCGAAACTCTATAAGAATCATCGTATAAATTTCAGAGTGTCCACACACAAGAAACGTCATCTAACTAATCATCATCTAAATTCCAGGATGTCCACACACAGAAAAAAGTAATCCTGAAACTCTACAGCGAAATGTCCTGCGGGCATGAAATAGAAGCGGAGATGAGAGGTCCGGACTCCTTTCGCGCGAGGTCATGTTAAGCCCTGCCCAGTTAGTTACACTAGTTAGACTAGTTCCGTCCACACACAACATTTTTGTGATTAGGCGTGATTCATTATAGAGTTTCAGTTCGAAACGATGCCCAAACATGCGTTTCGTTAGACTAGTTTCGTTATAAAACGTATCGTTAGTGAGCGTCCACACCTACATATTACATCGTAAAGCCTATTGAGAAACGGTATCGCTATCGCGAAACGGTATAGCTAATCACGCCTAATCACGAAAAATGTTGTGTGTGGACAGAGGGTACATGTATTTACAAGGGAAGAAATAGCCTGTGATTTTCCAAAGAATACATGTCTTTTCGGGCTGTAGGCCGACAGCAAAAATCCATTTTCTTGGGTATCATTTGGTATTCATGGAAGACTGTTGTGTTGATATCAACAAAAATTGATGGTTGTTAAGGTATTTAATGCTCATGGAAACACCAAGAAAACACAATTGATCTCAACCAAACACTGCATATTATATCGGTCAATTCACTCAACTGGAAATCAATCAATTTCCTACCATTTCAATTGTAATAACATCTAATTTGAAATGAAACCTTTAAGATTCGTCACAATGGAATACTTAAAACTACTCACGGGAAGTGTGTCAGTGACAAAAGTTACGAAATAATGGACTGCATTAACCAATTTTGAAATCAAAGAAAACAGATTAAAAACAAGTTTTCATTTAAGCCTACGATTTGACACGGGCATACATAAAAGCAGCTCTTATGTCACTTCCTTAACACAATGCATGTAAGAATCTCAAATGATTTAATTTGGAAGCAAGCCAAAACAACCAGTCAGCAAATCAATACAAGAGCTCCTCTCTTTAGAGACAAACAGTAAATTTAGATATTGTCAAAAACATAACACTAAGTTTTTCCATGAAAGTCATTTTCTTTGGCTGGAAATATTCTGTTAACATTTGTATAAATACCATTGAAGCTTAACTTTGTGGCTAATGTTGTTTTCTGAATGAGTCTACTTAAGTAATAAACAATATTTTTATTGCAGTAGAAGAATGTTAGAACTTCTCTCAGAAACTTTTTTCTTTGTATATAATCTTCAAATAGAAGCTACTACGTGAGCAGGCAAAGTTATCAAATTTGAAATGAGGAGACTCAGCTAAGCCTTATCATACTTTGACAAATATTAGAACATTTTATCCCTATTTATTTAAGACTTTAAACTGTTATTATATCATGACTATATTTCTTTGATTTTCCATAGACCCTAAATGATGATAAGTAGGGCACTCATGTTGAACATATTCAGTTCTAGTTGACTGGAATGCCATTGCTATTCCTTTCAAACAATACAATATTTCCATTCTGTCACTCATTCTAGATTGACCTATGTGTAAACAAAAAAGAGAAATACTAGATTATCCTTTAAAAATGTAACAGCTGAAGTCTACCATCAAGCATAATTCTTTAAACTAAAAATAGGTTTGCAAACGTCAACGTCTCGACATGGGCTAGGGATGAAAATTCAAAATCTTTTTTTCTCTCTCTCTCTTTTTCAATTCAACTTTCGTTATTAAATGTTCCCTTTGGCAACAAGCCATGACAATTTCAATGGAATATTATCCTGTGAATTATAGTTCCACCTCTTCACCATGTTTGCACAATTTGCTTCATGAATGAGCTTGCTTCATGCTTGGCAGAAATTCAATGTGACAGTTTAAAAAAACCTTTTTCCAACAAAAAATGACTCATCAACCTTTCTTTTGATACCCTTTCACGCTTTGCTAGGTTTTTTCTTCTTTTGTATGTGCACTGCATAGTAAACCAACCAGAAAAATTTACAGCATTAACCTTTGTGGTTACATAAACCATGCCAGCCATAAAAAGGCCGGTATCTCACCAAAGTGTAAATGCTCCATGAGCTTTATAGAGGGTCCCAACTCACTCACAACTTGTGGTTTGTATGGTGAAACATCTTGCCATCAACAATAAATCATATAAATCATAATAAAACTGTCGATTTTTATAAGCAGCTCCATCATACAAAATATTAAAGAGAAGATCTGGCTTGGGTAAATCGAAATCTGTTATTGGGAATTTGATATGAGAGCATGAATAAAATGCTAAGTGCAGTATGAGAAACCACATCTTTTCAGACAAACAATGTAAAAAGACAATAACTTTGAGCTTTGTTCCCAATCATGTCTATTTTTAGAATATCAAACAAGGAAAATAAAAATTTCTGAAAATTGTGCAAAATCTCAAGGATACTGTTAGTTTGTTTTTTTCAATGGGAAAGTCAATTATTTGATATGCAATGGCTGAAATTCAAACAACTTCCTGAAAATTCATACTAAATTAAAGACTGAGATCACTAGTTTGCATGGACAAACCCTCGTCACTCATACATCTCATAGTGTCTGTGCTATTACGATAGGCTCTATACTTTAGCTGCTCCTGACAAGGCTCAAGATTGCTATCACCAATCATTAAAGGCCTACTTCTTGGTCAGACTACACCAGAAAAAAAAAAAAATTAAAATTCATAGAAAGAATCATTGTATAGCGAAAGGAGTGTACAGACTAAAAACAACATTGTATCTTCAGAAAGGAATTTTGAAGAGGTCAAGTGAGATAACTGCTGGCCAATCGTCAGTGCGCACTCATGATAAGCCCTGCCCACCTATCTATAATTTTTTTTAATGATACAACGTTCAGACAAGAGCGAGATGCTGATTCGTTATCCATTTTTTGTTAGCTATATATTTTGTTTTTTATACAATGTTTACACCAGTGAATAATCAATTACTTATCGTATAGCTACAGATACAACCTGTAAGCAGGTCTAGGGAAAATGTGCCCAATCTTACTACTTTTGGATGCGCGATAGCTCAGTCGGTAGAGCAGTGGTTGGTCTCGTAATCCGGTGACCCGGGTTCGAAACCAAGGCACTAATCCTCATTACCAGGTCCTTCGGAGAGGACTTAAAGCCGTCGGCCGTCTGATTGCTTACTTACAAGCATTTATGCTTTCTTAGCAGTGAAGTAAAATAGCCACCACCATATCTTTTCCTTTTCAGTCTGGAGGACCATGATTAAGGTACCCTCATTCATTTTCACATTCCTCAATACATTTCCACATTACATTACACTTTCAAGATTAAATAATGATAGGTTTACATATTTAGACTGAATAGAAATTATATTATTTGTATTCAAGCCTAATACGGTAATTTAAAGAAAGCTTAACTTATATTCTCAATTCAATTATCACTTTGATATGATAGATTTATAAGTATCTCTGAAGCTTTGTATTTTAAGATTTGCTAAATAGATATACATGTAGCTCAGTAAAAATGGGGTCATACTTGATTAAATTCATTATTTTTTATTTTATTTCTCCATCATCAATAATGCGGTTAAGCCTAATCAGACAAAATGCATGTAGTGAACTAGTGATCCTTCATTTCCTGCTGGGTAATGAATAATAGACAAACAAATAGAGCAGAATTATTAATAAGTAAACCAAGAGCTGGTGGTGTGTATAGAGCCTATGCCTCTTCAAAATTCATATACCCTTTCACTGCGCTATCTCCACTACATGTTCATCTAATTATGTCCAGACCGAAGTACTGTTGTCTAGCTTCATTCAGTAAGCATGCAGAGCATTCGCCGCACCCCTAGTGCTTGCACAGCAGTTGTATATTAAATAGAGTGCCTTCTCTAA
This sequence comes from Hemicentrotus pulcherrimus, assembly GCA_003118195.1. Lineage (NCBI taxonomy): Eukaryota > Metazoa > Echinodermata > Echinoidea > Camarodonta > Strongylocentrotidae > Hemicentrotus > Hemicentrotus pulcherrimus. Next base: position 133,890 of record BEXV01000660.1, read on the forward strand.
TATTCATCCGGAAATGTTCAAGGCGGATGCGATTGTTTTATATCAGGCAACTTGTTCTCTAAATTCATACATGCCTTCTCCTCCTCTCTCAATATACAAGGATGAGATGAATTTTATTGCTTAAAAAGAATGACATTCTGATTGATACCGTTATTGCTTTTAGTGTGTTATAGCTTGAATAATTTCTGAATAAAAACTGTAATGGGGGCCATTGGTATTTCTAGCATGCTGTACCATTTTGCGGATGTCGATTGATTATTGATGGCGTTTCGGTGAGAGAGGCCTGGTAAAGAGTTCAAACCATATGGTGAGCATTTCCTGTTGCTCCAGCTTTAATCAAGAGGAATGCCATTGATATCAAACTCAATTAAATCAATGATTCTGCACTTGTGGAAGGAAAAAGATGCGGTCCGCATCTGGTCATGATACAATCCTAATTATCAATATTACTCTCTTCCTGCCGGTGTATATCCAAATTTAATTAATATCTTCCAACTGAATTATCCATCAGGCAGTATTCTTTGAGTGTGGGTGAATACAGACCAACATATTTTCATGATGGACTCAATTCGAGTGAGACTAGTAAATGAAAACATTTTTCAAGATATCATATATCCAAAAGTGTCTGACTCTATTACATTCACATACCAGATATAATCAACATAGAACATCACATTTTCTGCCCATTTTCATAAAAAAAAAACACACACACACTCACACACATACACAGCATGTCACATATCTGCAATTCATTATAGCCCATTTTTCATTCTAGTGATTTGTAATACAAGAACTAGATGAAATTTGTATAATCATGATAAAAGAGAAACATGTAATCTCTCTTAATAAAAAGAAAAGAGTCTGCTGAAAGGTTTGATGATGGTTCGTGACAGAGTGACTTTACAGAGAGCATTGCTTCTCTGTTATATGACCATACTATTAATGTCAATATAGCTGCTTCGTGCTCAATGTGCTTTCACAGGTATTTTTTTCCTCAAGCCGGAAGCTTTCAATATTTCATCGCCTGGATGCCTTGGCTGCTAGTCAACTTACTCCCGCATGCTCTCCATCTCTCTCTCCCTCTATCTTCCTCTGCTTCCCTTCACTTCTCGAGTATGCTCAGCCTCAACTCTCTCACTCTCTATCTCTCTCACTGTCTCACCTTCATGTCCTTAACAATTCTCTCTCCCGCTCTCCCGGAATGCTTCCGGAATAGATTCCTGTTCTATCATATCGCTCTCGGCTTGCCATGTATTCGCAGGAGAAACACATTTTCATCTGGGTATGGTGTGTGACATGAATCAGGAATATATGCGCAGACTCTCAGGGAAACAGCTGTCATAAGGCTGGCTTTCACAAGACAAGGATCATGAAAGCCAATAAATGCTCAAAAAAATAGAAGGAATAAAAAAGACACCTGACTATTAAGGCATATTCTGTATTTGGTGATTTATTAATTTGTACTGAATGTATTCCCACGTCACATATCGTTCTTGCAAAAAAAGAATATTTGAAAAGACACTACCAGTTTGAGAATTTGAGATAGTAAATGACAATATGAGGTTAACGCCTTTTAACCTCAGTACTCATAAGGGGTGATGAACCTGTACATCACAATAATTTACATAACAAGTTCCATTTCAATACGAAAACAATGATTTCTGTATTGGTTGACTAGTGTAAGAGGCCCCTTTCACTATTAGAAAAACATATTATATAACCAAACATAGAAAATACCTATACCGTATGCAAAAATTAATGGAAAATTAGAAGAAAAAAAATGTAGAAAATATGCCACTGTAATAGTAAGTGGTGGGTTTAGTTCAAATGTCGTATTCAAAAAGTCCTTTGTGTAGGTCTAAGTTTAAAGTTTAAAATAAATGCTAATTAATGACAATTAACATGTTAATGATGCAATGTTGTTTGTACATTTCTAAAAATTCAGTATGTGTTCTCCTTAGAGAGTAAAAGGGAGAAAACGAGAGAGAGAGAGAACTAATACATATACATAAATCTATGACATCTATATTTTCTTAAAAATGTTATAAATTAATGTGAAGTTGATAAAAAGGGAGGGACCAGAAAAATGAGACAGTTGATGAGAAGAAAGGAGAATGGATATTAGAAAGCAGTAAAGAAAGAGAAATATTTTTAAGTCGTCACTCTTCATCAACTTTTATAGAAGACATAAAGATGGAATATTTAAGAAAAATGAACGTTGATCAAGATAAACAGGAATATCGGGTAAGTGTTGAGGAATGAGGAAGAGAATACAAGATTGCAGTAGTAAGGGTATAGGAGTAGAGAAAGGGGAAGGGGGAGGACTGCCATCAAATCCTCACAGGCAACCCTTCTACTCAAAAGTCTTTTACTGCATGCTATTAAAATCTATGATTTGACCAAGGCCTGGTGGAAGGGAAATTTGTTGTGCTAAAGGTGCATTTCTTAAAGCATTTTTCAGCCTATGATCAGAGTTTTAAGTTCATGCATTTTTTCCCCCAAATATACCTATTTACACAAAAATGTCTACTTTAAAACATGGTTTTGCCAAAATTACAGTTTCTGCAATTGCATCAAAAAGGTCCATAAGCAAAGGTTTATGAAGCTTAGGACAGACAACCTTTTCCACTTTCCACTCTTTTTAATCTCTTTCCTTTGCCTTGCTGGCCGCCCACACTAAGGATAGCGACTAAGGCAATTCATGCGAAAGGTCATTCTGCTCATCTCCATCCGGAAGCAGGGTGGCCGCTGAGACACAGATGATGCAGGATAGAGGATCACTCGCATCCACGAAAGATATTCATCCCAAGATGTGTCCGCCTATAATCCACTTTAAATGTTATTGATTGGAAATCTGCAATGGTGCTACACATGGTATCATCTCTAGATGCCCCTTACCCTAGCTCACCCCTCGCTATTATATACCCTATCTTAATACAGTGATGAAAAAACATAATCCTTGAAAAGTTACAAACAACATGATTAATTTAGTACAATGGAGGGAAGCTTAACTTGTCAGTTATGTTAGTCTTCTTTATCCTTGGCAGATGAGCATTGAAAGCATGAAGCGTGACTAACAGTAATAAAAGATGCTAATTTGAGAACTTACATTTTTGTGGGTATTTTGTTTACAAATTTGATCTGATTTTGGTTTAAAAAGCTCACATAATCTTTAAAAGAATTTGGTTTTTAAAAAATACATGGTAATGTGGAAATTTATAATAGGTGGGTTTAAAGAGAAATCTAAATTGCATGATATTAATCATCAAGGTTGTTATGAAGTGGTATTCTTAGTAACTTTCGATATATATAATATCAACAAGAGATTTATTCATGTAGAGGTGTTGTGATCGAGTGGATACATCACCTGACTGCCGATAACATGGTCTGCGGTTCGAGTCCCGCTGCGGCACTAATGTCCTTTGGCAAGACATTGATCTACATTTGCCACACTCAACCCAGGTGAAGTAAATAGGAACCTGGTAGGATTATGGCTTGAAATGCACTGTGCGCTGATAACGGCTGCCGGAGCTAAAGCTAGGGTAATAATTTCCAAAGCTCTTTGGAAGCGCATAGACATCTCATAATGTATTATGCGCTATACTAGAACTGAACTATTATTATTATAATTATATACCACAGAGAAAGTTTTATTTCTATTGCACATATTTGGCATTTTAAAAAACTAAATATTAATAACCTTCTTACATACAGGTATCTGTAATTTTAGCCTTAGCCTAAGAAAAATAAAAACATGAGTGAAGACTTTCAAAAATGTCAAATGACACTTTCACAGAGATTTTTATTTGACATTCCAATATAATGCTGATTATGAGGGCAAAGATGGTAATGAAAGAATCCAATGGTTGCTGTCAACAGGAAGGGAAATCTAAAGCAAAATTGAGAGTCAGCTGCTGTCTGCAAATCAATAGCCCACTTCATATCTGCCACCTATCTGGGGGAAAAAGCCATGAACGTTGCTGCTATTTTACATATGCTGTACCAACAGCAGTAGATATGAATGGGTCCACAGAGCAAATCTGGCATTCTGCTTCCTATAATATAAAGCTTAGTGTGGCTTTCACCCAACAGGGACCAAGGAATGAAAATTGCTGAATGATGCACATCAATTTCAGATATGAACAAGACCAATAGAATGTTTTTTTTTTCTGGAGTACAGCTTAGGAAACATGACCTTCTATCCTCCTTCTCTCGCTCTGCATTTCTTGGAAGCATTTTTACTCCGACCACCAATGTCATATTGATCATTTTATTGGAGCTTTTTTTCCAGTTGTATTTATGTCACAAGACCCCCTCCTTCCATCACCTGCCAAACACTTGTTTATTTTTATATCATACTATATAACTTATTAAGGAAAAGTCTTATGCTTCTTCAAACATTTAGGCTCCTATACTTCATGTGAATCTAATATATTTAGTGTTCAGCCCACTGTCAATAAAGCAAGATGACACAAATAATTGTGAATATTTGGAAAAGTAGGTGACAGTTTTTGGTTGAGAAATGATGATAAAGGACAGAGGCTCTGTTTCTATAACATGTACACTTATAATTTGGGGATCCAGGGGCAAGGGGCCATGTGCCCCCCCCCCTCATTAAGAACCAAATAGAAAAAGGAAATGTGCCCCCTAATTCCTCTAGCAGCCATTAGATCTAAATTGGAAACAAAATGTATGATAACCTTCGGGGGGGGGGCATTTTAGAGAATTACAAAACATTTTATTTAATACTTCTTAGTAAGTATTAGTTTATTACCTTCTGCTATTTTGCAATGAGACTTTCATTGGCGTATGTTATATTTCCAATTTCTCTCGCTTTTAGGGTTGGGGCAAGATTTCAACATCTCCTTTTTTATTGATAATATTTTTACATGTTACATTCAGTCTACTAACATGGTGAAAATCTTCTACCGTTGTGGTGTTTGAAGAACATTTGACATTCTTTGCCATCTTTTGCACCTTTTGTCTGGTCATTTAGTACACACAGGTGTGTGTCTGTATGGCTATCTTCTAGTTGGCTAATGATATACTACATGTTTGCTCTTGTGGTCAGTTTCAGAATTTGAGGTTGCAGAGATTGGCACAAACAAGATTATGAGGTAGAAGAAAACAAGTCTAAAAGAAATAGTCATCACCAAGGCTTTCTACCATATAAGGGTAGACCCAGGATTTTTTTTTATCGGGGGGATTCTTTAAACAAAAAAAAATGATAATCTGCCTGTTTACTATACAATTTGAAGTGGCACAAAAACAAAAAGGTGGAGCACATATTAATTTGTGAATATATGAATGGTTTTATTTTTTGTAAACGGTCTTACCNCCCCGTCATACCACATGAAAAAACAATCATGAATTCATTAGTTAATTTTGCAAATGATATATTGATGATCTGTCTCAGATGATGAAATCCTTGGTTTAGTAAATGATGGTTGTCTCAAAGATGTGATTATTTCTGTATATGTATTTCTCATAATTAGTTGAAAATGACATGCAAGGATTACCGATAGACTATAGGGGGAAGACAACCATACAAACAGATTGAATGATTACTGTGGCATTAGCTGATAGCTAGAAAATGCTCATCCAACCTAAAATGTATTTCATTAACATCTGTAACATTTTTCAATCTCCCAGTTTCTTACAATGATCAGGCATCAAATTCACAATGTAAGGAAAATCAGTCATCAAAATAGAAAGAAATTAGAGAAAAAATAAGAGAAGACATATTTCATCTAAATTCAGAGAATTGATAATGTAAGACCTAAATTTATTGCTTTCATAATTATCTCAGGTAAAGCTAAAGAGGCAAAAGATATGCTTCTTTTTAGTTTACTTGAAAAGATGTATTTGCACTTGAATTCTTTTGAGTTACGGTAATCTCCTTTTTCTCCTTCCATGGTTGATGCCAAGTTTTGAGGTTACTAATGCTTTGTGTCTACATGAACTGAAACTGACCCTTTTACCATTAAACACCTGTGTGTGGGCAAGAAACTACATTTCTTCAGTGATCACAATACTCTTCTAAGAAATATTTAGACTTTTTTTCAGGCTTTTGCTTTAATTTAATATGTAAAATCATGGACCTACTATTGGTTTCTTATCTATATTTTCTAAAGGAGGGGGAAGTGTTTAGTATTTGATGATTTCTCTTTTACTATTTGGTCAATTTCAACACAATTTTTCTACAAGTATATTTGTTACCTCATTTAATTCCTAGATGTCCTGAGATTCATTCAACAACAAAAAACATGAAAAATATTAAGCAGGAGGTGATGAAACCCTGTGATTTATTTCTAATGGCCTAATGAATTATCTCTTTCTTCTTGATTCATATCATTTATGTACACATTTGAAACCATTCCATACACATAAAGAAACATAAAGATAATAAAAAGCTTATAAAATGAAGTGATATTCCCTCCACACCATTATAATTGCTTACAGTTACAATTAAGGATAAAAAATATAATGTCTAGGTACAGCAATTCTGTAAAAGGGCAAGTATCAGGTAAGGGAAATAAAGCAACAAAAGTTCCATTTTAAGACCAAAAATATCCCCTTCCTGGTTTACAGACTAAGTTGGTCGTCTATGTTTGTCTTAGCATGGGCAGGGAGGTGTGAATGCCAAACATATAAAGCATGAACGAGAAAAACAACATTGGTCTCACAAAAACCACTTCCTTTCCATTCCAAATGCATTATCAAGGAATTGCATCAACTTAAAGGGCGCTGTGCATACACTCAAAAAACAAATTTCATGGCTTCTATATTGTAAGAAAAGAAATTCAAAGTGGAATTAAGTATGAGAATTACCTAAATATGAAAATGTATTTATTTTTGTTGTAAATACCATGATAGCCTAGGGGCATGGAGAGACTCTATTGTTTATCATGCAAATGAATCATTCCTCTCCATCAATTTTAATATAATCTCCTTGAAGTTTGAAGGGAATATATAATATATTCTGTTAAAAACCAAAATATTCAAAACATTACCAAGTTGTTTAATACCTAAAGGGTATACCTTACTTATACATGAAACAAGGTGAATAACGGTTTGGCAAACGATCACCGATAATACAACTTAGCAATTATGAAAACCTCATTTTTCCTGTACATCCCTAATAACCCTGGGAAATGAACAAATATCAGTTGATTTTGCTTCTGAAAATCCTCTTAACCTCTCTAAATCTGCAATTTCCTATAGGCATCAGTGTTGTTCTATTTTGCAAATCCAGCAACGGTAATAACTTGAATCATGAATAATATCAACTTTTATCGGCTTTTCATCTGGACTACTTGGAATAAATAATGAATAAGAGGGAGGGGAATGTAAAAGAAGTCTAAAATGAAAAAATATAAACTAAAGCAATCCCATCCAATTATTGTAGTGCTTGTTTGTTTTTATTTTTTTGTATCTTTATGAAGGGTAATAACACTAATTAACATGACATGAATTAATGCCCTTCTGTCTCTCAATAGAAAATCATTCTTGAAAATGGATTAAATCTTAATTATATAAATATTATTCAAACTATTAAATTCAATTGTTTTCCTCTCCCATTGATTTGTTTTCCTGATAATACATTTGGTTGGTTGCCCCTCAAGAAGGTCCTTAGAGCAACTTGTTGTCAATGGCAGCGACCGCCTTCTTGAAGGAAGTTTACAATCTATTCTGCGAGGAGAAATAATGTTAAATTGAATAGAATTGAGCTGATTATCAAGAACCGATTGGAACTGCCAACACTCGTCCTATATTACATAATCTTATCCCTTGGTAGGAGGCAAGGCAATCAATGATATCATCAGCTATCAATACATGGGTGCATCATTCCTTTCCGGAGGTTCTACTAACTAACTTACACCTTGTTTACCAAGATCTTCCAAGTGATATTGTTTTACCGCTGCATGTTGATGCATGAATGGGCAAATTTTTTATATTTAAACTTCATCAGGTTCATAAAACAGTATACCATTCGATTTATTACTTACTTATTTATTCAATTCTGAATGTATACATACATGTAATAACTCAATTGATTTTTTTTTTTAAATTGAAAAGTATGAAGCTTATTTTAAATAGAACTGGGGCTGCAAGATAACCAAAGCTTGATGCCTTGTCAGCCTAAAAAAAAATGCAAACTGGCAAAAGTATTTGCTTAAAACTGACTACAAAAAATAAACGCTGTCAAGTTTTAGAGTGTAAACAAGCAACATTTCTTGTTTGTTTATGCTTCTGTGTGTATACCTCCTCATGTCAGAGTGTGGACTCACCATACATGTGATTGAAAACACAAATCTTTCATTTACCTCAATTGATTTGGGCAGGACTAAAGTTCAGTCTATCGGCTAGTGCCTCTCTGACATCATTCTGTCGGCAAATAAGGGGCTTAATGAATTTTAGTCCCTGCATTGGGGTGTATTTTTAGCGCTCCAGATTTGCAGAGCGGGAACGTTTCATCTTGGTGTGGAAAGGAATGACGTCAAAGGCGCAGTTGGGGTCACACAGGTAATATATGGTGTGCGCACCGATGACATCATACATAGTACCTCTCATAAGACAAGTGGTTATCATACACTCCATCTTACAAAAAAAAACCTTACATGCAAAAATAATCGAAGGAAGAATTCTATTTGTTAATAAATTTACGTCAAACCAAAAAGCAAACGTAGAATTATGTGATGGATTGTATTATGATGTCAAGTTAAATATTGAACAACATATGCACTGCTAAATATACTTAAACAGTGTTGTTTGTCAAGAAACTCTCCATAGTAAATATTTTTTAATCAAATATTGGCAATATTCATAAATAGTACAGAAAGAGGAGTCCCTTCAAGACGAAAATTACTTCACATGAACTACTTAAGAGCATAACAGGAAAAACAGACAGATTTCTTATCAAGGCCAGCATACAGGCTAACTCTAAGCATGAAATAAACAGATGACCAGTCTACTCACAACTTCAATTTCATTTCATTTTCTGAACTTGCAATATTTTTTTCAATTCGATGTTATTATCATGGAGATAATATACAGACATGGACCCCCCAAAAAACAGAGCAAAATATCTTTTGGCCATTGGTGCCCTTTAATAGCTAAATTGACTGAAGAACTGAAAGTGAAACAGTAGGACAACACCTACACAAACTGTGGCAAGGCCCTACCATTAGAACCACTTTCGTCATTAAAAAGAATTTAATTGTAATTGAACTTTCGCTTTTCTAATAACACTAAATTATGTGTGGGCAAATACCGGTATTCTAGCACATTGTATATTGTGTATATGACTCATCTTCACAAAATCAAGTGGTTAGGATTATATACACCCACTACTCTAATCATTATTATCTTTGTGGTGCACATGATCAAACATCAGTAGCATAGTTAAATGTTGCAAAGAACCTGAAATTCCATCAACCCTTTTGCGATAGAGAAATAGAACTACAGGCCTATATCTACATAGTCAAGTATAAGCTAGGGCCACAGAGAACCTAACTCACACGCATAGACTTATTCATATTTGTTGAATTAGGAGAGATTAGCCTTAAAGTCTTCTCTTTTTCAAAGTGAATTAAAGTAGAATTATATTTTTCATGGGTACATTTCTTGATTATGTAATCCCAAGGGAGAAATTCAATAAAATTATGGTGTAATTACCGTAAAATAATAATTCTAGTCCAATAAAAAACCAGAAAATCAACATCTTCCATCATTTCATCTCACAGCATACCTCTTCAAAGTCTACTGAGAATACTTATGCTGAAGGCACAGTGTGATAAACCAATTCTAAGAAAAAGAAACAATAATTGCACTATGCTTCAAGCATCAAGGAAATCAATTTGTTTACTATCAGATGAAGATGTGAAACAACTATGCAAATAGTTATTTTAAATGTTTGTCAAAGTGAGAGAGTAAGAAGAAGGATGGAGAAGAATGGAAAGACTGAAAAGGGATGGTAGGACAAAAAAAGAAGCTTATGATGAGAGGGGAAGAAGAAAAATAACATCAAAGTAAAACAGGACAATTTACAAAATTCATTTTTTCTACACTGGAAACACGGAGGACTATAAAAAAAAAGTATAAAGTTCAGAGAATCAAATTTATCCAAAAATCCTCCCATCTCTGAAAGAATACATAACTATATAGATAGGATAGTAGATAGACAGATATAAATAAATAATGGGAGAGAGGAAAGGAAGAACAGAGGGAAGGAGGGGAAGGAGAGAAATTTAGTATCCTTTGAGTGACAAGATATTAATTCTGATTTCCTGAGATGGGGTGACTGGGTGAGAATGAACTGAAATGGATAATAAATACCAAATTTACGAAAGAAAGAATTCCCACTTCAGATGAAGATATGAAATCATTATGCAAGCAGTGTGATAAAGGAAACATCTATACTCTATAGGGAGAAATAAGGTTATTCCTTTGACCAGTTAGAACATAAGCAAACAAGTTGGAAAGACAAAAACACAAACAAATCAGCAAGTATGAGATAAATATAAATGATATAGATATTTTAAAAAAAAAAGAATGCAAGAGAGACAGGAAATAGGAGAAAAGAGACAGAGATTGATGTAAGTGAAAGGAATGAGAGATATCCACAATCAAGAAATTAAATTAAGTTGAAAAGAGAGTTGCACTAAACAAGGTCCCCTGTCCCTCCCCCCTAAAAAAAAACCCATGGAAAATCATGGTGTTATGATTTCTTTAAAATTATGAAACAGAAAAAAGTGAACGACTGCACAATGATATGTATCATCCATTCCAGACTCTCCCATCTATATGTAGGTTTTGATGAAAATCCCTTTGGATAATGAGTTGGCAGAAAGATATTAAGGAATTCATCAACAACAGGATATTAGTTCTGGTTTCCTTGGATGAGTAAAATATCAAAAAAGAGAGAGAAAGAAAACCACACGATCCTCTACATCCTGCTACTATCCCGGAAACCATTAACATCTTGAGAGAATTTTGATGAGCGAAGACAGGTAGGATGAAAGTTTTAATAGAACTTATTCAAATAAAGATTGGGGGAAATACCCTGGCTCTATGTCTGCCATATGCTGTCAATCTTGCTGTCATTTTTAAGAGATGGAAAGTATATTTGATATAAGAACTTATATTTAACTAGTATCTAAATAAATCTTCTTATCCTATCTTATTACCAATCAAACTCAACAATATCAAAAGCAGTTGCATAAGAAGACAACAATACATTTTTTTAAACATCAAGTGTAGAATATCAAACAGAAACAAATTTACACAAAACAGAATACAGTGCTTTCAGTCAAGAATATGCATACCTACCAAGCACCAGTATGTACACAGACCTTTCAGTTTATAGGAGATCTCTTTTGATTTGGTGATGTAAGAATGCAACTTCTTCATATAAAAATCACTATCTGTTTTTACCAAACCTGTTTTTGGAGCTTTCCAGATAACTTGATGTACCTGTGCTCATTTTTTGCTGCCTCTGACATACAAATACTACTACTAAATCATCAATAAATAATGCTAATAAATTATTACAAGACAACTTATGCAGACAAGCTTTTTGTTTGTTTTGTTGTTGTTTGGTTCTTGCTAAATTGATTTTGTTCATATCTTTGTGTTGAAGCTTACATATTCATGAGGCAACTTGGTAAGTTTGGCTACACAAGCAATTCATGTGGCTAATATTTTGGCATTTCACTGGCTTTACTTCACAATTTCCAATGAAGAGATCGAGATAGGGGGCTTTGGAGTGAACCACCATGAATCACATGGTCTAGAAGACGCTTCCTTCCGCTGACCTTTTACTGTTGTAGGCTCGGGGATGAGAACTGATTGATCATGGAAACATACATGTATCCTAAAGAGAAACAGAGAGAGGGGAATAATGAAAGGTGGAGATTAATAGAGGGAGGGAGGGAGGGAGGGNATCACTATTGAACATAGATAAGGATGTTTCCTACCAAAGAAATAGATGAATGAAATTCAATGCATTTCTCATATGATTGATAGACTAGATGGCTTATTGGGGGGGGGGCAAAAAGGAGAAAAGAGACAGAGATGATAGAAAAACAGAGAGACAACGACAGAAAGGGAGTGAGAGAAAAGAAGAGAATTGGTAAAAATAGAAAGTGAAATAGTGAAACAGAAAATTAAGAAATAATCGGGGAGAGTAGAAAAAAGAACAAAAACCAGGACAGATCAAGAGAGAAATGGAATTAAAAAGAAACATTGAGGATTATTTTTAAAAAGGAGAGGGAAAAGAGAAAAAGAAAACTGAACCTTGAGAGAGAGAGACAGCGAGCATGACAGAACTTAAAAATATAATACTGATAAACAGTCTTGATGAAGAAATTCAATAAATAGTTATCAGACAACAGAATATTAACAAGCTGATATAGAAGCAACAAAAGAAAGATAGTGGGCAGAAAAATATGATTATGATTATTCCTTTTTTTTTTTTTTACAGATAAAGAAAGATAATAATATTTAATGAGAGAAAAATGTTATATACATTAAGGAAACAGGAAATGGAAAGATTAGAATACGGTAGATAAGGTGAGGCTCAAGAATACCAATTAATTTCCGGTAGGAATAGATATCACCAGATAAGCATGATATGCTTCAAAAGGAAATGACGATGGGAAAGATGATAGAGGGAGAGAAAAGCAGCAACAGTATGAGACAGAGGGAGAGACAGAGAGAGGAATGGAGATGTAGGGATCTATCTGCGGTGTATTTACAGACATAAATGTAATGAGAGAAAATGTGGAAAAGGCCTGGCCTCTTCGGTATACCTTGTTGAAGGCAACTTAATATCATCGGAAGTGCAGCAGGACCCTGATCAATTATACGCTGAGCCGGAAATTGACTTGAATTCTCTAGCTTCGTGCTCTACATGCAAGCCCTATTAATCATTCATCTCACAAAGAAAGAGTGAGAGATGGAGAGAGAGAGAGAGAGAGAGAGAGGAGAGAGACAGTGAGACAGGGAGAGAAAGACAGGGGCAGAAACAGTAAATGAGAAAAAGAGAGGGAGATAAAGAAGGAAACTAGATGGAATTTTTACTGCGCACAGTCAAAAATGAAGCCTCCGCCATAGAGCAATTTTACAAACCTCTGCAAGATACATACATGACCCAAGTTTGGCAGGAATCCATCAATCGGTTCTTGAGATAACACGACCACAAGCTCTTTTGGTATACATAATGAGCCCTGTGACCTTTGACCTTCGACCTTGTGACCCCCAAATTTAATCAGTTCATTGGCTCTGTTAGATACACACATGACCCAAGTTTGGCAGGAACCCATCGATCGGTTCTTGAGATAACGCGATCACAAGCTATTTGTGTATACATAATGAACCCTGTGACCTTTGACCTTCGACCTTGTGACCCCCAAATCTAATCAGTTCATTGGCCCTGTTAGATACATACATGACCCAAGTTTGGCAGGAATCCATCGATCGGTTCTTGAGAACACGCGAGAACACGCGATCACAAGCTATTTGTGTATACATAACAAGCCCTGTGACCTTAGACCTTCGACCTCGTGACCCCAAAATCTAATCAATTCATTTGCTCTGTTAGATACATACATGACCTAAGTTTGGCAGGAATCCATCGATTGGTTCTTGAGATAACGCGATCACGAGCTATTTTTGTATACATAATGAGCCCTGTGACCTTTGACCTTCGACCTTGTGACCCCAAAATCTAATCACTTCATTGGCTCTGTTAGATACACACATGATGCAAGTTTGGAGGGAATCCATCAATAGGTTCTTGAGATAACGCGATCACGAGAACGGGAAGTACGTACGTACGGACGTATGGACGGACGGACGGACAACCAGAAAACATAATGCCTCCGGCTACTTTGTAGCGGAGGCATAAAAAAAGTCATGAACAGCAGAAAAGTTGAAATTATAGAATGGTATTGGTAAAAGAAAGAAAAAAAAACTTAATGAACAGGAGACTATAAAGATCAAACATATTTACAATAGCAAAAATGAAAAAAGAAAGAAAAAAAAATATCTATGATCCAGGAGAAATTTTAAGTAGGAAATATAAAGAATCACAAGTCAAGATAAAAGAAAACTATAAATATATGTGAAGATACAAATATGTATGAAAAGTATTCAGGGAATAATTTTCCTGGTATCACATCGCAATTTGCTATGCATTTTTTCATGACTGCTATACAAAATATCTTTTGTGTAGCAGTTTTCTTCCATAGAAATGTACAGAATTTCATTTGAAATGTTTATCCATCGGCTGAAATTGCTAATCAAAAAAATTGAGGAAAATTATTCCCTGAGTATTTGAAAGAAGACTGAGATAAACAAAATATAGTCAAAGAATCTCTACAAGTAAGCATATTTTGTGGCAAAACAACAAATCAGTGTACCCACACTTGTGAAGCAATATCAATAGTAATTACTTTTCTTTCTTTAAAAACAATTCCACATGAAAATCATACATGCTCCATCATGAATCATTTTTGAAGGAGATGAGTAGAATGAAAATGTGTTTAGTTACAGCCAAAGGAATCATGAAATACATATCAATTTATGGTAAATTTTTGACTTGTCATGCATCTAAATTGATGAATCAGACCTTTCTTATATCCTTCCTTAAAACAAGAAAATCTTTCTGTTCTTCTTGCCATCATCTCAACGGGCAATTCACTTTCAATTTGGACGGCAGGCAACAAAATATAGAGTGAATGTGATATCAGCTCAATACCTTACCTCCACTCTCATCCAGTCTTCTCAATCCAAGGAGACAGAGAAGGTTAACCTCCATCCGCTCATAGCAAACCCGATGACAACATTCCTTTCAATTTGAACGTTTACCAACACTTCTCTTTCTGCCATTTCCGGCTGGGCATGGGATTGATGCGACAACTGAGATTGGATGCTACATTTCATTGATGTTTTTCTCATGTATGACTTCAATTTAGGGGGATAGGTTTCCAGAGATTGTAGAACGGATGTAACAGGGTCTGAAATTGATTTGGCTCATATCTCTGTCCCTTTTCTATAAGATAAATTTGGGCCTACCAGCTTATGTTATGATTGTACAGGATGGAAATCCTGATTTAGACTTTATAAACTGCCGGATATGATTCACAAGATTTCTCATCTATTTCCATAATAATGGTGTTTTGAAAAAGAGCTGACTGAATCATATTTCCAAATAAGCTTTAATACATGACATAACCTTATTCATTCTGCTTTTGAACTATAAAACAAATACAGTTTTCTACACATACCAAGAAAGGAAAACCATGGATGTTGCTAGAAAGAGGGGTTGGGAAATTTAGGGGTGGGGCAAACTATTTGAGCTATATGCAATATATTTGAAACATAAGCTTCTCCGAATGGGGAGGGGGGGGGGGG
>BEXV01000661.1:8528-23808 GCA_003118195.1 Hemicentrotus pulcherrimus
TTAAGCTATGATTCTTTATCATTGAAAAGTAAAGGTTTTGTTATTGATTTAAAACTTCATTCCAACTGAGGGTTGGTGAGTGATACAAAGACAACCTGATACGTCAAGTTTTCAAGAAGATGGCTGCGCCCATGTCATGCTAAAAGATTCAAGATAAATTTCACTTATCCAACCTCAAAACCGACAGGGCACATAAATCAATTAAACTTAGTGGCCCGGATATTGGGAAGTCACTGCCTTTGGATCGAATAAATATTCACTCCAGGTTTACATTCAAAGAAGCAGTGACAAAAATGCTGCTCTCCCAATATATTGTTTATATTTTTACATTTTTGTTTTAAAATAAAATTATACTTATTTTATCATGGATGTGGAACTGAACAATAACAATTAAATGTAGTCAAGTGAAAAATAATTGTTTACCGTTCAATATTTTTAATGAAAACCAACAATATTACATTGATTTCAACTTCAATGCAGCACATTACTTATTACCCGGATCTGGACCGCAGAAATCCAGATTCAAACGAAAATTGTTTGGTTTTAAGGCTCTGGAAGATCTCGTTTACCGTTTTTCAAGGGTAATGTGTCAGATACCGGAAGACAGCATTAGTTAGAAATGTATCGTTAACCATTTAAGCGATGGTTTAGTCTAATCTTTTATCATTTTGACAATTCCAAAACCATATATTATTCACCAATACTTATCTGCTACGTGATTAGCTCTTTCTAATCGTTTTTGTTGTTGTTGTTATACACAGTTTCTGTTACAATACAATCAACTCTGATATTAACGTGTGAAACAGGCAAAATCCATTGCCTTTATAAGATGTGGCTTTATATATTAAACACCTAAATGAATCACTAATTAACATGTTGACAATGTTAATGATCTGTTGTCATAAGAACACATACATACTCGTGTAACAATTTTGCACTGAGTGTATATTGATAATGGTGTCCCTATAGTAGAAATAGATTTCCAGAAATGATGGATTTTGCAACTTATTACAAATATATTCACGATTGACATTCCATATTGTGATCCGCCTAAAATTGTTTTCGAAACGTAATAAGCAATCGGAGCATCCAAACGCAATTGTTATTTTCAGTATTTTTGTTTGAGTATTTACTTCTCTCTTCCATTGTATTTACATAATTACTCGTACAGAATAAGAGATACGGAATGTTATAAACAAACACACTACGTGTCTTTTACTCACTCACCCACTCTTTCTCACTATCTCTCTGTCATTCTGTATGTGTCTTAGCTGCTTCCTACTTTCTCAGTTCAGCGTATTTCATCATGCCACCTGTTAATGAAATCACTTCATACTCACTAAGACAATATTTATCACTCAGAAAACATGTGTAATTACTCCTCAATCACAATAATATTATATTTCCACTCTTTATTGTTCCCGGTTCTTCTATCTTGGTCTCCTTCTGAAATGTTTTTTAAGATAAATAAATATTGATTTAGAAATGAACCGAACCCCTCTTTACACATAACAATACAGTCTTGCTCGTGAACCCACTAAAATGAAGATAATAAAAAACTTCAAACCAATAGCAAATAATCTGATTCATGAAAACTTTATTCCTTCACCCAGGCAAACAAGGATTATATGAATTTAATACATTTCATACAAATCATCTTAATTCGTAAAGTTATATTGCACCCAAAAGCTACCTTCTCCTCTCCGTGTTTTGAAAAAAACCCATAGGTTATGGCTGTAAATGACATAAAATTATGCTCTACATTGAGATTTAAGAAAGAATAAAAATACCCGAAAGATTCAAGATATTGAGACCAAATTTTTCCTTTCCACTACTTGATAAAGACTGAACTTGGGCTACCCGAAAGATATAATAATTCGGTTATCTTGAAATAGAAATTTACCAGAACACTACCTAAAAGAGACAAGAATGTATTTTGTGGACGTTGAAATTCACTAATAACAATTCTCAAATAACGAAAAAGGGACTGACTAAGATATTTACCCAAATTGTAATTGTTGTATACTGCAAGTTACAATATTGGAATATATCATACTCTACTTATATTATTAAATACTGACAACACCCATGTGTGTCTTAATATCATATAAAGAGTCTGAAATTGTAGATCGAAGAATCTTAAAGTTAATAACATAGACATATAGGTACTAGGGTAAATTGAATTAGTAAGAAACATAAATATATCCAAAAGAGGTAATACGTATTGTCATAATTAATATTTTATGTTTGAAATGTTACCCACATTCGAGAGAAAAGCATTATTTCATTGTCAAGTTAGTAATGCAATATTTCGAATAAAAGGGCAAGGACCTAATCGAAAACATGGAGAAATATGGTTTGGCCCCACTCCGTATATTTGCAAACATCTAGAAACACAATAACCACTATATATCAACCACGAAAGGACAATCTAACCCTCGAAATTAATTCATTTCAATGAAAACACAAAATCGGAGAAACACAATAGCAAAAGTTTCAAATGAATCGGACCAATATTAAGAAAGTTATGAGTGACATCACTACAGCTTTGCGAATTTCAGATTGGCAAATTTGCCAGTAGATTGTGACTTATGGCGCATTTATCCAGGCTTACCGCTAGATAATTATGTACATATCGTATCCCACTATCAGACCCCACTATCGAACCCCACTATACGATCGTGATTTGCGGGATGTCGCGTTTATCGTCTCACAATAAAGGCCTTGTCTCTTCGCAGCTGCTCAGCGCTGTTTGGCCCGAACCGGAAACTAGCCTGGGAATTCCTATTTGTATGTGAGGTTCAAAACAGCTTTGCGTTTATCGATCTCTCAGAAACGTGATTCGGGCTGTATGTCACATTCAAAACACACCTTTTTGCCTTTTTAGATATGCCCATATCTAAAGCCCTTTAAAAAGGGCTTTGCGTTTATCAACTTCTAAATTTGCCTGAAAGACGTTTGAGAAACCTGATTCTAGCCACAAATTTGGTCGATAAACGCAACCTTTGTGACGGATAACTCTCCCGTTTATCCTGTATACAACTATAACTTCATTTTGTTCATCTTGCAGGAGCCTTCACTCCTTGGCTGCTGCTGCAAATATATTATGGACTGTATTACAGGCTCTTTAGAATTAAAAGATAATCCTCAGTCACACATTTTCGAAGAATTTAAATATGAGTCATCTTGTGTGTTGGAACAAATATGAAAGTTTTCCGCCACTATATTACTTAATAACACGATACCGATTAGTCACTTTAATGAGCCCAAACTTGTAGTGATAGCATTTCAAACAAATTTGATTTTTTTTTTTCGGGGGGGGGGGGTCCGATTTCATTCAGTCTTTAACCAGTATGCTTCCCTGATTATTGTGCGTCCTTTTATAATAGTGTGCGATGAATGTATGCTTTTCCTTTTACGAGATATCTCTATTCTCTTTCGGTCTAAATGAAATCGCACATTCCATACTCGTAGTCAACTAAATATATTTAAAGTTCACATGAAAAATTCACCCCTCACCCCATATTAGAATGTATCCCTCACCGCAAATAATTCAAAACCATTAAACCCGAAATGATTTGTTTTCCAAAATATTACACACGTTTACATGTCAAAGTACAAATAAACCTATTAGTATAAAACATTTGCTCCTCAAACATAAACCAGAACCATTGGTATATTCATGCTATCAATATTTAAAAAATATTTTTTAGTAATTCTTCTGTTTTACCCGATCTCGTTAAAGAGAAGGTTGAGTTCTGGGAAGAGGTGAAAAATAATTCGTGAACTTTATCATTAGTTATTATGCAAGTGTGGAAGAACATCACATAAGACATGTTCCCTGAAAAGCATGGCTCTTTAAATGCCTTCATATTCTAAATATGTCATGTTTATCGTAAAACTCGGGGGCCGGGGGGAGGTTTTTTTCGCCACGTGTTCGTGTAGCCCCATATACATCTTTATGTGTACAGTGTTTGTAACTTTACCAAATTTCTTATCATTTTGATGATTCCAGAACCTGTGACGGTACAGAGTACTTTGCAATTTTCTAAAATATGATTACCCTATTGCACTCTCAGAATTACAATCCTAAAAAATAGGGATCGATCAGAGAAATAAAAAGTTGGCACTACAACCTACACGATAAGGAACCTGTTGAATCATGTTATTTGGGAAAACAACAAATAACCTTTTTTTTTTCTTTGAGAATTCCGCCCAAACTGACTATTTGACTGCTGGAGCGATGCAAAATACTCCAGCATCTTCATAATGACCACAATTGTGAACACCGAAAGCAGGGTGTGCACAGTCAAAGATAGTCTGCTCATCTCCTGAACACCCGACATCATCGAGTTGAATGGGACCAGTGCCTTGTCCGAATCGAGCTGACCCTAGAGCACCAGAAGCCCCCTGGAATCCTAGCATGCGGCAGACAACATTGGCATCGTTCATGTCCCAACCGTCATCACAGATAGTTCCCCAAACTCCGTTATACTGGATTTCAACACTTCCCTCTGCTTCGTTGCTTCCACCAACCAGACGTACAGCTTAAAGATTAGATAAATACTTATATTATTATCATTTTCCATTATTAAATATAAGTAGAATTAAGAGTACCGCGTCAAAGCAGTTATACGATAATTCTTCGTCTCTCACACTATGCGTAATAATTTACTCAGTTGTTTTCGAACGAAACACTGAAGTTTTGTACAATTTGGGATAGTAGATAACATACTGGATACATGATTGGACATTTTACATATTCTCAGCAAAGGATTTAGGAATAATATTGCCCTCTACTTATTACTGTTCTCGTATATGAAATAAAGGTATATTTAAAAAATGATATAAAATATGCAATTTTCTCAAGTAACAATACATAATTGGTCTGACTTTTCATAAAAAATGATTAGTCAATGTACAGAATATGTTTTTTGATTGGATCGAAACCATTTTTGAATTCAAAATTGATTTGAAGTATGAGTACACTTATATCCTGATTTTGGGGGAAAGGGAGTACGAGTTATACATACGCGATGATACTTGGGGGCACTCTTTTTTCGAAGTATATTTTTTACGAAAGTTCAAAATTCCGAATGTTTGTCATTTCGAAATTCGAATATTCCAAATCAGGGGATTCATGATTCTGAAAATGAAATAGGCATATACTTATTAGCAGTTAATGCGCTGTTCAGAAAGTTCGTATATATCCAAGGGTTTATAATTCTGAAAATTCAATATAGTCAGTTATTTCGCAGGTTCGTAATCCCTACAGCAATACATGGTTCTACGTCATTTTTGAAATTACGAATTTGGGAAACAATAGTAACCATATTTAAATTTCGGAATTATTCGCTTACAAAATCATTGAACATCAGAAAATCTAACCTTTAGTATTACGAACCTACAAAGCAACGGACCTTTGGAATTATGTACATTTGCGAAAATGACATGTAACCTTTTAAACAACTTTGTATAAAAAGTCTGATATGATTCCATTAACTTCCTTCTGTACCTGATGTATCAACGCAAACTACTCCGGCATCCTCATAATGCGTACAATCGTGAACTTCGAAAACAGGGTGTTCACAGTCAAATATAGTCTGCTCATCTCCTGAACAGCCAACTTCATCTAGTTGAATGGGACCAGTGCCATGTCCGAATCGAGCTAAACCTGGAGCCGAAGAAGCCCCTTGGAATCCTAGCATGCGGCAGACAACCCGGGCATCCTCGATATCCCATGAGTCGTCACAGATAGTTCCCCAGACTTCGTTATGCTGGATTTCAACCGTTCCTTCTGCTTCGTTGCTTCCACCAACCAGACGTACATCTAAAAGATGAAATCAAATGGTTATACTTATTACGGAAACAACAGGACTACCGCGCCGAAACAATACTAACAAAAACTCGTCATCTATCGCAACCTGCGAAGCAATTTGCTCAGGTATGTTTTAGTAAAATATTGAAGTTACGTACACTTTACGATAATAGATCACATACAGGAATGTAAGATACACATATTCTCAGCAAAGGCTTTATCAATACTAGTGCACTCCTAATAAAATATTTTCTCGTTTATAAAAAACAGATATATTTCAAAATAGATATTTCTTATGCAATTGTACCATGTTTTACCTAAAGAACCTAGTCTTCATGCAAAAGGATAAGACTATGTAGAAAATATATTTTTGATATTTTAGTTTATTTGAATTATCAGTACAATTCGAACCTGATTTGGGGAAAGGGAGTAAATTTTATATATACGTTTTTAACATTATGAAACCTCCTTTTGCAGAGTTTGGTTTTTACAAAAGTTCATTATTCGAAAGGTTTGTAAATGCGAAACCTATGTATAATAATCCCAAATCAGCAGGTTTGTAATTCTAAAAATGAAATACCGTTTATACATGCACTTTCGAACATTTGATGCGCTTTTTAGAAATGTCGTATATCCGATGGTTTATAATTCAGAAAATGGGATATAGTCCGATATTACGAAGGTTTGTAATTCCAATAGCAAAACAGGGTTCTGTGTCTTTTTCGGAATAACGAACTTTCGAAATTAGGGACCATCAGAGAATTGAACCTTTGAAATTAAGAACTTCTAGAGTAACGAATCTTCGTAGTCGTCTACATTTGAAAAATCAACATATAACCTTGTTTATTACTTTCGGTACAAAGCTGATATTTACCTGCTCCTGCTGAAGCAGTGCAAACTACGCTGGCATCTTCATAATGACCACAATTGTGAGCACCAAAACCAGGATGTTCACAGTCAAAGATAGTTTCCTCATCACCTGAACAGTCTAAATCATCTAGTTGAATGGGACCAGTGCCTTGTCCAAATTGAGCTAAACCTGGAGCACCAGAAGCCCCCGAGAATCCTAGCATGCGGCAGACAACACTGGCATCGGTAATGTCCCATGAGTCATCACAGATAGTTCCCCAGACTCCGTTATATCGAATTTCAACCCTTCCCTCTGCTTCGTTGCTTCCACCAACCAGACGTACAGCTTCTGTGCCGGCACCTATAACGAAGAAGAAAACGAAAGAGTCATTGTCTTTTTTTTAATCCACACATTTATTTCGAAGACTTTGGATAATAATAAAATATATTCTTATTGTTTAAATGATATATTTATTTGTACTTTTGTCAACAAAACTGTTGAGGCTTAATCATCACAACCCTATTAACCTACAAAGTACTACATTTATTTTAATTACTAACTTACCATGTTATCAAATTACGTCTATGGCACTCTGTCTATATTATTCGCAAGTTGTCGAAAAGAGGTGGGAATAGAGTACTTTTTTAAAGGCTCTGAACAGGGCAATTTTGTATAAAGCGGCGTCAAATGTCGACTTCATTAGTGTTACAGTCGAATACATTGTATTTTGTTAAACTTTTATAGATGAATACTTCTAATAACTGGATATTTCATTTTCGGTAATACAAATCATATCGCAAATATGGAATGACAACGTCCTTACCATTTGGGATACAAGAGATACCGACGTCCTCTGAATGCCTGCAGTCATGATCTAATGGTCTACTGTGACTGCACGACGCGATGCTATCTTCCTCTCCAGTACAGATGACGTTATCAAGGACGATTGGACCGGTACCTCCGCCGTACTCCGCACAACAGGAGAAGCCCTCGCCACCCTGGAAGCCAAGAGAACGACAGGCAACATCCGTAGCACTCGCAGTCCACTGATCATCACAGACTGTTCCCCATTGGCCTTGGTAGAATACTTCGAGACGTCCTTCGTTCTCTGTGCTGCCACCAACCAGTCGGGTAAGTAGGAACCCAATGTCTGTCGTAGAGAGCGTCGTAGAGAGCGTTGGCCCAAGTGGAGGAGATGGCGATAGTGTCACTGATGGTGTACGAGGCAAAAAGAGGTGTTTGGCGTGATACAATTTAACACAAACAAATAACGTTAATCTTACATTATGCTTTACAAGATTTAGACAAATTTCAAATGATCGTGTTTAAAATAAAAAAAAAAAAAAAAACTATTACTTGTTAGCAACCCAACTTATTTGTAAAGAGTAACGAAGAAGTGTAGCAAAGAGCAGATGTGGAAGGAAAACTGGCTAATGCGATAAGGATTCGAAAGATGAGATTCATGAGAAACTTGATCCGAAAAGGCCGTTCAGGTAATCTGATACTGACAAGAACGATGAAAGGGAACATGAGTACCGAAAGAAGCAGAAGAATTTTATGTTCCTGATGGTTGGATACTCTGCTTAGATGACTTGCTGTGAGAGGAGTGGAAGACCGGGGGAAAGAGCTTTTCACGAAGACTAAAGCAGAGAATTGTGGAATGGCATGATCTCCATCGTAAACAGATGTGGCAACTGGACTGAAACAGAGAGAGAGAGAGACAAGTTCAAAACAAATTTGTGTAAATCGACTTATGACATTAGGGACTTCTAGATTTGCATGGACTGACACGTGTGACGTCCCTTGAAGGCAGTGCATTAAAAGGACGTCGACCGCAGCAATCCCCATTGTCTTTGTGCGAATCTAAAAGTCCCTAATGATATGATGAACTGTACCTTCTAAGCCGCAGGTCACACTGACATCCTCACTGTGAGCGCAATTATGGACGGTAATCCCAGCATTTGGGCATTGTCCGAGGTTAGATTCGACCCCCAGGCACCCGACATCGTCCAGAAGGATTTCACCTGTACCGGGAGTCTGGTTTCCAAGACTAACGGCTTCACCACGGTAACCCAGTTGCCGACACACCACTTTGGCATCGTCATTGTCGAATTCATCGTCACAGACAGTTCCCCATTCACCTGCGTATCGTACTTCGACTCGACCTTCATTTGGGGTCCCTCCACCAACAAGCCGGACCTGAAGTGGAGGGTCTTTGAAGGGTGTTGGAAAGAAAGAAACACGCAATTTCAATAGTTTTGACCATCACCTATTGAAATATGCGAACAAAACAATTAAGTAGTGAAAATATGAACATGATTTCTGTGAGATAAACATTAGGATATTGAAATTGACCTTGTGACGAGAAAGTATAAGCGATCGTATTATCTAAGAATTTCGATTACTTGGACGAATATGCAGAGAACATGTCTTTTGACCCGGCGTAAATAACTATGTTTTATGTAGATTCTTAATATTTTTTCTTAGAGAACCTAGTCATGCATCGTACTTTCAAATCATCCCCTAGGACCAATCTGTTGTAAAAGGCCAAATATCTTCGCCATAGAATAAATTGATAACGGCTCTTATAATTGGTCAGCATCTGGTCATTGATACTAATTGTCCATGGCATCATCTTGAGAATCGAGATATTCTTAAAATTTAGAATTTCTTAACAATTATCCGACACATTCTCCTGCAAAAATATTGCTTTACAGTAATTTTGCCAAACTTTCTACTTTTCACCAATGGCCTATTAAAATACCATAGTCTAACACTCAGCTTAACCTTAAAAAAAACATTTGCCATTCTAACCATAACCTATACTTTGATGAAATAAGGCCAAGAGCTATTGTCAGACCATCTCCCAAAACATCCCTTTTCTAAATGGAAAATGTTATCAGATCATGAGTGTATCCTTTAAAGTGGACTTACATCTAGGACAGAAAGAAGCCTCTAGGTACTGGCAAATCCCTTGTACATCATCGAATCCCGTGTAAAATGGAAGATCATACTGTTCTAAATCACCGAGAGTAATCTCATCTGAAGTATCTGCGATAACATTCAGAGTACTGTCGATCAGATAAACACATTTTTCCTGAGTCGTCAGAACATTCAGCATACTTTCGACCATTGATCTTGCAGAAGCAAACACGGCATCTTCACCAAGAAGAGTAGCAGTGCGGATAGAAAGACAAAGCGTTTCCCTGTCGGGAAAGTCTGTCAGAAGCGCAATGATAGCGGGTATTTCGTCCACCATGACTCCAATATCGAAGCTGTAGTAGTAGCTGCTGGACTCGGAAAGAATGGTTTCGACAATGTCGTCCCAATTTGTGCAGATCTCATTAGCTGCTGGGTAGAGGTCTGCCAATAGTTCGGTCATGAAATCTATGGCAATATCACGTGGTGCGTATTCTCTGCTAGTCAGGTGACCCACAGCCGAGCATACAGTGTCCTCGTCGTATGAGGTGATGTTCAGCACGTTTTCGACAGCTTGGGTCAGGAGGGTGTCGATGTCTAAGTTTCGAAAGGCATCGACGCTGAAAGGAGGGCCTTCTGAAAAGAATAGGTACTCACTGGGAAGGATGCAAATGATTGGATTTATGGAGGAAAAAGAGATGGGGTAATCAGTGGAGAATCCCCCTGGTGTCCGGGGAGTTTCAGTGCTTGGTGCATAGGGAGTGCTGGTATCAGGTGTGTAGGGAGCTCCGGTGTACGGTATGGGCATTGCAATTGAGTAGACGAATCTACATATTTGCTCGCTGTCTAGATCAGTTCCATCAGACAGAGCTGTCAGCACAGGGTCGCACACCCCTCGGAAGACATCAGGACCTGGTGTCACCAGCCGTGGCGCTACCAATCGGCAGAAATGGCCCATGCCTTGAACCAGGTTGTCAGAATCCCAAACTGCTCCGGCAGCATCGATGAGGTTCGCTATAGTGAGGAAAGGAGAGACCTCTCCAGGAACCCGAGTGCTGTATGCACTCAAGAATTGTTGGTAGTAAGGGTTTAAACATTGGTACACAGCATCCCAATCAATGGTTGGTCCAACCGGGAGAGGGCAAGGTGTAAGTTCTCCTGTAAAAATAAGAAGAGATAAAAAATCAATTAACATTTAATTTGGTCAAGTATTATGAGCTTCCATGTACGCAAAAATTTGTGTAGATATTGTATCTTTAACAACAAAAAAACACTCAAACACTGAAAAAAATTAATTCATCATGAACATTACAAGAAGGTCAGTCCATCGACGGCGACCATTTATTCGGTTTAATTTCTGTATGTAAGCCACAATACCTCTCTCTATTCACCCAGGAGCTAAATTGGTATTCAGTAAACTGCAAAACGTCAGTTTGATTACAATAGCATGTGTGCTTTCATAAGAAATGTCACTGAGCACTTGGGCCTTAAGGAGTTAAGTCTATGTTTCACTAGCCATTGACTTCAATGGGTGTGTCGACGGAATTAAGTATGTGTGTTTCCTGGAAAGCCCAAATTTTTCTGAACATTTTGATATCAAATACTCATTTGGGAAAAATGGAGTTACGTCTTTTTGTCTCTGAACCCTTGACACTCACTTCTACATATGACCCCAGCGTGCCTGTAGCTCTGGCAGTCACCAAAGCCTGCCTCAGTATGCGGGCATGATAGGAGATTGTCCTCCGACCCAGCGCACTCGACTTGGTTGAAGATCGCTGGTAGATCGGTGTATCCATAGCGTGAACAACATATTGGTGCAATAGCTGCTTCAAACCCTAGCTGTCGGCAAACCACATCGGCTTCTTCAATACGCCAGATACTGTCGCAAACTGCAAACCATGAGCCAGAGAAGAAGATCTCTACACGACCTTCCAGTTCTGTCGGTCCATCAGCCAGACGTACGCTGCCATCAGCGACATGCGTTTGGGAGACATCTACCAAATTGAACGTTGGTATCGCTGTAATAGAAAGATCAGTATCGTATACTAGTAATCAGTGATAACGTCACACAAGTCTTGGTATGAAACTATAATAGACAGTAGGTTTTGTTTTATATATATATATATATATAACCAATGTTTACCTTTTCCTTAATAGAATAAGTTCCAATTTAATCGTATTACGTTATCAAATATACACAAGACTATAACCTCCGGAGCCTATGACCTACAGGCATTGCTTTCTCTTTAGGCTCCATCATATTTCTCCCTTTATTTAACTTAGTCTGATGTATTATTCTCTTGGATTGTCAAAATATAGATTTAACAAAATATAAATAGCATGCCAAATGTAGTTATGTATTATACAACGTATGAAATATGAAATAAAACTTAGACTAAACTGAGCTGTAGTTTTTAATCCATTCCCCCTATATTTCACCCTTTATCTATCTATCTCTCCCTTTCTACGCAGAAAAGGCTCTTTGGTTACTATGGGTTTTTGCGGTCAATTTTCAAAGCCGTAAGTGGCATAACTTCATATCATGACATATGTATGCATATACACAAAAACAAACAGCCGAGGTCATATTCAGTGTGTGTGCGTGAGACTGCGTGCGTGTGCGTGTGCGTGTATGTGTTTATGGTGTGGGTGTGGAAGTGGGTTTATGTGTACATGTGACGGTGACTTCCGTCATGAAGAACTGTTGACAACGTCGTGAACACAAATCGAGACCTTGATGATCACAAGTACTTTTAATATGATGTGGTTGTTGATGATAATACACATGACGGTGACAATAATGACAATGAGAAGGATAACGAACAAGAAGAAGAAGAAAATACTGATGATAGTATTGATTTTGATGTTATAGCAAATAAACTCGGCTAATGGTTATGTCTCAAACACCAACGGGTGCTGGGAAGCCTGTGTGTTTCATATAGTTGTCCGTCTATCCGACTACACATACGTACACGCGATAATAACGACTAAATGGCTTAGAGGAATTCTACGGCTGGTATAAATATGAATTTGAAATGCAGATTTAATGGTTACAATCGCAAGTTGAACGTCTCGAAGACAAAGGAAATGATTATAGATTTTCGGAGAAGTCCACAAGCAAGACCACCGCTAATTGAGTTGACAGTTATATGTACTTGGGAACAACGGTATCTGATTCACTCGAGTGGTCACCGAATGTTACCTTGCCATTGGACTGTGCCTTTTGTTTTGCACGCGCTATTGGTAGTACCATCGCGTTAGTCCGATTATCTCGTTATAAATTTGACACTGGGGGGACTTGTGGCTTGGCACAATGGGGATTAGCACTGTGGCAGGATAAGATTTAAAGAAGACTTGAGTTATAAAAGTTATTCACTTTGATGAAAAGCCTCAATTATAATTCCTTATAGTATTTTGAAATGCATTTACACTCATGATCCAACTTTTTCCCATGATGTTGTTGTAAGTTTGACTAGAAAACGCAGATAAGTAATACAAAACCAATTTTGTCCTTACCCGAGTATTTTGCAAGGGCCGCTTAATATACTTATGTTGTCTTAGCAAGTGCATATTTCAACGCATATCCACCTTTTCTACACCTAAAATTTACTGCACGGTCATTGGGTATTGTTGCTAAAAGCATAATATGAATAATGTCTGTTTGCATCATAACATATCTTATACAATTGGCTTTTGTTGTTTTCTTTATTTCCATCTTTAAACACTTCGACAAGCAGTTTACATAGTCCAAAATTATAGTCCAAAAATGTATTTAGGCTATAAGAGAAACATCAAGTTGCCCTTATAAGCCAGTTCATAGATACAAGCTGCGCATGGGCAGATAAAGGTCGTTTGTACCAAAAAGGTAAAACCCGCCAGAAATGAATACTGGATATGCGCTCATGAAATATATGTAACATTATTCATTTATGCACCAACGGTACATTCTAAGATACGCAGGTGGAAGTATTCTTTTCAAGAGGGCAAACAAAGTTATTCATGAAGCACATCTAGGACGTTGGAAGTCATTATTCTAAGATGCTCAAAGGGGAAGTTCTCCATGTGTAACAGATCTGTGGATATTAGGGGTCATTTGTACCATGTGCTATATGTAAACTTTTGCATATGAGTAAGTTTAAAGATGAAGTTGAGTTCTTGTCATGCAATTGCTTTGTGAAAGAAACAGTGTGGAATCGACCAGAATAGGTTGATCATCTAGCAAATAAGAATTTGTGTGTGTTGCAAGGTTCTGGAATCATCAAAATGATAAGAAATTTGGTAAAGTTACAAACACTGTACACAGAAAGATGTATATGGGACTTCACGAACACATGGGGAAAAAAACCTCCCCCCCGAGTTTTACGATAAACATGACATATGTAGAATATGAAGGCATTTGAAGAGCCATGCTTTTCAGGGAACATGTCTTATCTGATGTTCTTCCACACTTGCATAATAACAAATGATAAAGTTCACGAATTATTTTTCACCTCTTCCCAGAACTCAACCTTCTCTTTAAAATATAGTGATATACGTTCCAACATCAGCGTACGTTGGCCAAGACTCATTTTTTTTCCTTACCTTTCTTTTGTAAACTCGGCTGCAAAAAAAAAGAAAAGAATATGGCCCAAAACTGCAGAGACGATATTAGATTATTTCACGTCGAGGGAAAATGTTCTATTGTATTCCAGTTTCATTTCTAACAAGCCACAGCAGAAAGGGGGATCATCACGTTTGTAGTATCTTGTTTAGAGTCCAAAATTGCGTTACAGGTTTTGAGTAATTTTTCGAGGTGATTTAATAAAACACCAAGAAATCGGTAAAAAAAAGGTGGCCCATTGTATATACCTGTATCACAGGGGAGAGGGGTAACCCCGTTTTTTACACATATCTGTCACTCTCAATGAAATGTGTGACTAAAAGAAAGGATACATCTATTTATGACTATTGCAGAGCAATCCAACTTGTCAAGTAAAAGGCCACACGAATCTACGTAATGCAGTCAGACCGCAGCCGGTGCGAAAACCCTCTATTTTATTCAGCACGTATGCAAGAATTTACGTGTCTTGAATGAGCAGTGCAGAAGGTCTTCCCGAACGGCAGTTTTTGCCTTTATAATTGTTTATTTCTCATGAAATGGGTCTTATTTTAAGGATAAGAAGTTGCACTCTCTATATGTTTATATGATAATCATGTTAGATATATTTTAGAAACAGATATTTCGCCTTGAAAATGGGTTTTTTCGACGATTAATCTATCTAAAGAGTAGGGCTGATTTTCACATAGAAATAATTCTTGCGTCAAGAAGATGCTATAATCAGCATAAAGCATAAATATTTTTCTTTACAATGATATGAAAACTATTTTATTTTACGCTGTACCAAAGTCAGGAACCAAAAAAAAAATCACGCTCATGTTTATGAATAATCGAAAAAAGTAGTCAACTTTGCCGATGTGATAATACAGCGTTCTGATTGGTCAACTACGTCAACTACGTCATATATGTTCCGCTTTGGTTTATTAACATTCTGAAAACCAGGGCCCGTATTCAATAAACTTCTTAGACATTTTTCTTAAAGGTAAAGACCAGTAATGGTCATGCGATTGCATTGTGAAAAAAACGTTGTGGAATCAATCAGAAAATGTTGATCATCTAGCATCTAGCATCTGCAAGGTTCTGGAATCATCAAAAT